>BOPN01000320.1:270843-275843 GCA_017312705.2 Penaeus japonicus | reverse complement strand
TGTCTCTGTCTCTGTCTCTGTCTCTGTCTCTGTCTCTGTCTCTGTCTCTGTCTCTGTCTCTGTCTCTGTCTCTGTCTCTGTCTCTGTCTCTGTCTCTGTCTCTGTCTCTGTCTCTGTCTCTGTCTCTGTCTCTGTCTCTGTCTCTGTCTCTGTCTCTGTCTCTGTCTCTGTCTCTGTCTCTGTCTCTGTCTCTGTCTCTGTCTCTGTCTCTGTCTCTGTCTCTGTCTCTGTCTCTGTCTCTGTCTCTGTCTCTGTCTCTGTCTCTGTCTCTGTCTCTGTCTCTGTCTCTGTCTCTGTCTCTGTCTCTGTCTCTGTCTCTGTCTCTGTCTCTGTCTCTGTCTCTGTCTCTGTCTCTGTCTCTGTCTCTGTCTCTGTCTCTGTCTCTGTCTCTGTCTCTGTCTCTGTCTCTGTCTCTGTCTCTGTCTCTGTCTCTGTCTCTGTCTCTGTCTCTGTCTCTGTCTCTGTCTCTGTCTCTGTCTCTGTCTCTGTCTCTGTCTCTGTCTCTGTCTCTGTCGAACTGTGATTGTGTTCAGTATTTGATATGACATAATTACATGATGTAGATATACCTAAGGACACAGCATAGGATAGACTGTTTACGCATACACAGCATAGGTTAGATAGACTGTTTACGCATACACAGCATAGGATAGACTGTTTACGCATACACAAATATAGGATAGACTGCTTACGCATACAGAGCATAGGATAGACTGTTTATGCATACACAACATAGGATAGACTGCTTACGCATACACAACATAGGATAGACTGTTTACGCATACACAACATAGGATAGACTGTTTACGCTAAAGAGAGAGAGAGAGAGAGAGAGAGAGAGAGAGAGAGAGAGAGAGAGAGAGAAATCCTAACACACTCTTGTTTTATGCGCGTATTGCTGTAATGTTGCATGAATCAGTGTTACTGCAGTGTTTAGAAGACAGTTTTATGCCCTGTTGTGTCAGGGTGAGAAATAGTTGCCGAAGTTATAACATACTGTGCACTGACATACACACAGACACAAAGTCTGACAGACACTAGTATGCCACATATATAAACATATACCGAGATACTCTTTAGAAATGACAAATTCATATTTTGCGTCGTGGTGCACTGTGCAATTAATTAGTCCATTTGCATTAATAACCAAAGTGCATTCATATGACCGGGCTATAACCCTTATTGGCTTATATTTTCTTATTTCCTAATTACACAGGACCTGATCCATATTATAACGCTGATGAAACCTAATTACGGATTTAACAATATTAGGATACCATATAGCCATTAGCTTTATTTCTTTTGTTTGATAATGGCGACCATATGTTCTCTTAATATGGTTATATTTTCAATGATATTAAGCGCAAGGGGATACACACGCCAAAATAAACATTCATTAGTATATATAGTCACGTGATCATTGTTAAGACTGTAGATCGTACAAGGAATTCTGCGTCGAAGGTCGAATAAAGTCGATAAAGCAGCTCTCTCTGTGTCTAGACGGAAATTCCTGATTAATTACTTACGCATGGTCTCATTCGGTATTTAAGTGCGTGTGCGTGTGCGTGTGTGAGGTAATTCGTAATTGAGGTATTTAAGTTCGAACTGTGATTGTGTTCAGTATTTGATATGATATACTTGCGATGTAAATATACTCTTATGGACACAGCATAGGATAGACTGTTTAAGCATACATAGCATAGGATAGACTGTTTACGCATACACAGCATAGGATAGACTGTTTACGCATACACAACATAGGATAGACTGCTTACGCATACAGAGCATAGGATAGACTGTTTATGCATACACAACATAGGATAGACTGCTTACGCATACACAACATAGGATAGACTGTTTACGCATACACAACATAGGATAGACTGTTTACGCATACACAACATAGGATAGACTGCTTACGCATACAGAGCATAGGATAGACTGTTTATGCATACACAGCATAGGATAGACTGTTTACGCATACACAGCATAGGATAGACTGTTTACGCATACACAGCATAGGATAGACTGTTTACGCATACACAGCATAGGATAGACTGTTTACGCATACACAGCATAGGATAGACTGTTTACGCATACACAGCATAGGATAGACTGTTTACGCATACACAGCATAGAATAGACTATTTACGCATACACAGCATAAGATAGACCGTTTACGCATACACAGCATAGGATAGACCGTTTACGCATACATAGCATAGGATAGACTGTTTACGCATACACAGCATAGAATAGACTGTTTACGCATACACAGCATAGAATAGACTGTTTACGCATGCACAGCATAGGATAGACTGTTTACGCATGCACAGCATAGGATAGACTGTTTACGCATACACAGCATAGGATAGACTGTTTACGCATCCATCCATACTCTCCGGAGAGGATATCTTACACCGCAGACAGAAAGCCACGTGGATATACACTTAAAGGGTGAGAGTCTATTACGCGGGTATAATATGAGTCTATGAGTGATATGCTCCCCTTTAGGAGTCCCATCACACCAACTTTCGCCGGAGTTCACTGTTGCAGAACTGTGAAAAGCAGCCAAGCGATAAATTCACTCACAGCTGCAGCATTGGTTCGCCCTGAACTGTGGTGCTACTTTGCTCCTGCTGCTCGATCTCTCGCTCGGCTGTGCTCGCTCGCTCGCTCGCTCGCTTTGGGAGCTCTCTCTCTTTTGCTCTCTCGCTCGCTCCCTCGCTCTCTTTTCTGTGTATGCCTTTTCTCTCTTTTCCCTTGTCTGCTCTTCTTCTCTGTTTACGATTTCGCTCTTCTTGCCACACCTTTCGCTTTCTCTTTCTCCCTCACTTTCTTTGGATTTTGTTCTCGTTTTCTTTTTCTTTCTTACTTCTTCTCTGTCTTTTCTCTGTTTCTCTCTCTCTCTCTCTGTCTCTCTCTCTCTCTCTCTCTCTCTCTCTCTCTCTCTCTCTCTCTCTCTCTCTCTCTCTCTCTCTCTCTCTCTCTCTCTCTCTTCTCTCTCTGTCTCTCTCTCTCTCTCCCTCTCTCTTTCCCTCTTTTCCATCATTATATCAAGCGTTCTCCCTCCCTAAGCAATATAAAGCATAGGGTCCCCCCAGAAGAGATTCTATATATAATGGATGGATCAACCCCCCTTTTAGAATACATAAGAAAGGAGCACGAGCTCTCTGAGGAAGAAAAAGAGTTGATAAACATATGCATAGACCCACAATTGGAAGACCCCCAACCTCAGGTGAGGTTCACTCTTCCTCCTCCCCCAGTAAGTGATACCCCTCCAGATTTATCTCTCCCCTCCCCAGAGGAAGACAATATAGAAAGAACCCCAGAAGTATCATACCCCATTCCCCCTTCCCCCCCCCCCCCCCCCCGGTTCCCACGTGACACCCTCCGGTATCCATCGTGCGAGGAATGTTGCAGGGCAGACGAGCAACAATGACAACAACAACAACAACAGGTAGCAATAACAGAAACAACAACACGGTATAGGTAGGCAGGCAGGTAGGAGGGCGGCGGAGGAGAGGGGAAAAGGGAGAGAGGGAGAGAGAGGGAGAGAGGGAGAGGGAGAGAGGGAGAGGGAGAGAGGAGGAGAGGGAGAGGGAGGGAGAGAGGGAGAGAGGGAGAGGGAGAGAGGAGGAGAGGAGGAGAGAGGGAGAGAGGGGGAGAGGGGGAGAGGGAGAGGGAGAGAGGAGGAGAGGGGAGAGAGGGAGAGAGGGAGAGAGGGAGAGAGAAGGGCGGAGGTGGCGGGGGAAGAGGGGGAGAGGGAGAGAGGGAGAGAAAGAGAGAGAGGGAGAGAGAGGGAGAGAGGGAGAGAGAGAGAGAGAGGGAGAGAGAGGGAGAGAGGGAGAGAGGGAGAGAGGGAGAGAGGGAGAGAGAGGGAGAGAGGGAAAGAGGGAGAGAAAGAGAGAGAGGGAGAGAAAGAGAGAGAGGGAGAGAGGGAGAGAGAGGGAAAGAGGGAAAGAAGGAGAGAAGGATAAAGGGTGAGAGGGGAAATACATACATTCCACAACCCTCTCCCCTAACCTTCTACCTCCCTTTCCAACTCCCAACCCCACGAACATACCCCTCCCCTCCCCCTCCCCTTATTCTCCCCCACTCCCCTGCCCCCAACACCTGCATATTGAGAGAGTGCTTGAGTGACGCGTGTTGGCTGAAGACCGAGCTATTGCTGTCGCTCCTGTCAGTCACCCTGTGTCTGTCTGTCGCTGTTTCGGGTGTCATATTAGTCTCCTTATGAAATGACGTCGGCGGCCATTGGCGGGGATCTGCATTTAGGCCGAAGTCTTCCATTGGCAGTTAATGAATATGGAAACGAATCAGAGGAGGTGGTTGCTGTTATTCTGCTGAAAGGTGTGAGGTGTGAGGTGTGAGGTGTGAGGGGGTGGGGGTGGGGGGATAGAGGAGCGAGGGAGGGAGGGAGGGGGGGAGGGGCGGAGGGAGGGAGAGAGGGAAGGAGGGAGGGAGGGAAGGAGGGCGGGAAGGAGGGAGGTGGGGAAGGAAGGAAGGAGGGAGGGAGGGAGGGAGGGAAAGAGGGATGGAGGGAGGGAGGGAAGGAGAGAGGGAGGGAGGGAGGGAGGGGAGGAAGGAAGAAGGGAGGGAAGGAGGGAGGGAGGCAAGGAGGGAGAGAGGGACGGAGAGAGGGAGGGAAGGAGGGAGCGAGGGAGGGACGGAGAGAGGGAGGGAAGGAGGGAAGAGAGAGAGAGAGAGAGAGAGAGAGAGAGAGAGAGAGAGAGAGAGAGAGAGAGAGAGAGAGAGAGAGAGAGAGAGAGAGAGAGAGAGAGAGAGAGAGAGTGAGTGAGTGAGTGAGAGAGAAATAAGCCAGACAGACAGACAGAGAGATGTAAAAGCGAGAATAATATAGAAAAAGGTTCAGAGCCGCCGGGGGAGACGGGGAGGGGGGGGGGGGGGAATGGACAAGCAATATAGCGGGTTATATAAACTGGTCCATGTTGTTGAATAATTTTGTATTCGCAACACAAAAGTTTATCTTTATCCGA
>BOPN01000320.1:218343-225843 GCA_017312705.2 Penaeus japonicus | reverse complement strand
CGGTCACATGGTGGGGGTGGGGGTGGGGGTGGGGGGAGGGTCATGTGGTTTATGAGGGTGTAGTTGAGGTGTAGGGATAAAGTATTCGAATTTTTCTTCTTGCATACGGTAGCGATCGTAAACATAAACATAAACACATAAATAAATACATAAACAAAAGTATAAAAAATAGTCAAATCCCACATATTCAGACACGTCAGCAAACACACGCACCCACTCAAAACAAACAAACAAACACACCTGCAGACAAACAAATAAAAAAAACCCTGGATCCGAAGCGCGTAAACAAACAGCAAGCAAACAAACAAGCAAACGCACAACCAGACCCCGGCAGAGTCTCATCGCAGATCTGAAAACCTAAAAAGACATATTACTTCAGGCCTTTAGAGGTTATAGAATAACTCCATAATGCTGGAAACTCGCTCTTATGGATTGTGGTTATTGTGTTGGAAGATATTACTATTTTCGCTGGTGTTGTTGTTCTTGTTTTTGATGTTATTGTTGCTTTTGTTATCTCTGTAGCAATAGTGGTGATGATGAGGATGATGGTGAAATTATGATGAGGATAAGATTTTGTAATGATAATGATAATAATGACGATAATGATAATGATTATAATGACAATGACATTGATGTTGGTTATGGTAAAATCATTATGGTAGTGATAATGGCGATAATATAATAGTAATAATGGTGATAATGAATATAATAATGACTATAATCATGATCACGATGATTGATAACAATAGCAATGATAACATTGATAATAATGATGATAATAACAATGATGATAATGATGATGATGATGATAATGATGGTGATAATGATGATGATGATGATGATGATATGACGATGATGATGATGATAATGATAACGACAACGATAATAATAATGATAACAATAATAATGATGATAATGATGATGATGACTATAATGATATGATAACAGTAATAAAAACGATGCTACTCCTGCCGCAACTGATATTGATAATAGTAATGATAACAATGATGATCGGAAAATAGATAATATATGACAATATACAATATGATAATAGTGAAAATGGTATTGCTAATGCCAATGCAAATAGCCTGGAGCAACCATTACCATCGCCCAGTGGCGTGCTCCCATAATGAGGACCAATTTCGCTCCCTAATATCGTTTCTTTTCCCCGTGAAATCCTTACTGTAAAGGGAAGGGCAGGGTGGGAAAGCATGAGGGGAAAGTATGGGGGAAAAGCAGGAGGGGAAAGTATGGGGGAAAAGCAGGAGGGGAAAGTATGGGGGAAAAGCATGAGGGGAAAGTATGGGGGAAAAGCAGGAGGGGAAAGTATGGGGGGAAAAGCGTGGGGATAGGGGATATGTAGGGGGTGGGGTGGGGATAGGGGATATGTAGAGGGTGTGGGGTTGAGGGGGGAGGATGTGTGTGTGGGGTGTGTGGGTTGAGGGGAGGGTGTATTGTGAGTGGGGTGAGTGTGGTAAATATGTGGGGATAGGGGGTGGGGGTGTGTGGGGTTGAGGGGGGAGGATGTGTGTGTGGGGGGTTAAGGGAGGAGGGTGTTAAAGGGTAAGAGCTAAGGAAAAAAGCAAGGAAAGGTGGAAACTGGGGGGGTGGTGGGTGGGGGGAAGAGCGTGGAGATTTGGAGACTGTAGGGGGGGGGGGGAGGGGGAAGAGTGCGGGATGGGGATCCTGTGGGGGAAAAGATCGAGTGAATTGCGGGGGGATATTTACCTCCAGCTTCCGCGCTGCCATATTTCACCGCAGCAAAAGTCGCTTCTGCCAACAAAACGCTCCTTTCAAAATCAACTCAATATTGCACTGGTCACTCCCCACAGTCAGCAGAAAAAAGTAAACTACCCCTCCCCCCCTCCTCCTCTTCCCCCGTCTCTCTCTCTCTCTCTCTCTTTTTATCTCTCTCTCTCTCTCTCTCTCTCTCTCTCTCTTTCTCTCTCTCTCTCTCTCTCTCTCTCTCTCTCTCTCTCTCTCTCTCTCTCTGTCTTTCTCTCTCTTTCTCTCTCTCTTTCTCTCTCTCCCACCCATTATCCTCCCCTCTGTTCTTCGCTTCTTCTCTCTTTCTCCCCAGTCCACCCCTTCCTCCTGTCCCCTCCTTTCTCTCCTCTTCCCTCTTCCTACCTCTCCTCCTTCCTCTCTCCTTTCTCCCCTTCCTCCTCCCTCATTCCCCCCTTCCTCCACCTTCATTGCCCCCTTCCTCCCCCTCCTTTTCCCCCACTTTCCCCATCCTTCCTCCATTCCCTCTCCTCTCCTTTCTTCCCTCCCTCCCCCCTCTTTCTCCCCCCCTTCCCCTCTCTCTCCGGAAGAACTAAATCAGCCAGAAATTTCTTCCCCAGAAGGAGGTACATTTGCGGGGGAAATATCCTGAAGGAAGGAGTTGTCTAGGGGAAAAACTGTGACAAATGGGAACATGGAGAGTGGGAGGTGGCGGAGAGACAATGGGAAATGGAAATAAAGAGAAAATAAGGGAAAAAATATGGGGGAGAGGAGGAGAAAGGTGGGTGGGAGTGAATAAAGAAAATAATGAATAAACGGGAAAGGAAGGAAAAGAGAGAGAGAGAGAGAGAGAGAGAGAGAGAGAGAGAGAGAGAGAGAGAGAGAGAGAGAGAGAGAGAGAGAGAGAGAGAGAGAGAGAGAGAGAGAGAGAGAGAGAGAGAGAGAGAGAGAAAGAGAGAGAGAGAACGATAGAGGTAGAAAGAGAATGAGTGAAAGGAAAAGGAAAGGGAGAAAGAGCACAGGTAAAAAAAAAAAAAGTTTGATGATTAATGTAACTATGTGAACAATAGCAATAATAGAGAGACGCTGAGAGCAGGAAGAGTTTAAGATGAAGAAGGAAAAACGAAGACGAAGAAGAAAAATAAAAAAAAGAAAGTTTTTTTTCACTAACTTGTTACACAGTCTCAGCCTCTCCTCCCCTTCCCTCCTTCCTCCCTTTCTACCCCTTCCTCCCCTTCCCTCCTTCCTCCCTTTCTCCCCCTCCCTCCTTCTCCCCCTTCCCTCCTTCCTCCCTTTCTCTCCCTTCCTCCCCTTCCCTCCTTCCTCCCTTCATCCCCTTCCCTCCTTCCTCCCTTCCCTCCTTCCTCCCTTTCTCCCCCTTCATCCCCTTCCCTCCTTCCTCCCTTTCTCCCCCTTCATCCCCTTCCCTCCTTCCTCCCTTTCTCCCCCTCCCTCCTTCTCCCCCTTCCCTCCTTCCTCCCCCTTCATCCCCTTCCCTCCTTCCTCCCTTTCTCCCCCTCCCTCCTTCTCCCCCTTCCCTCCTTCTTCCCTATTTCCCCCTTCATCCCCTTCCCTCATTCCTCCCTTTCTCTCCCTTCTTCCCTTTTCCTCTTTCCTCCCTTTCTCCCCCTTCCTCTCCTTCCCTCCTTCCTCCCTTTCTCCCCCTTCCTTCCTCTCCCACCTTCTTCCGCTCTTCCTCTCTCCCCTTCTCCCCTCTTCTTATCCTTCATCACAAGCTCACCATCCTCCACCCCTCCTCCTCCTCCTTTTCCCTCTTCCTCCTCCCTCTGCCGCTCCCCCCCCCCCCAATCCCTCACTCCTTCCACCACTCCCTCTTCCCCCTACCTATACCACTCCTCCCCCATCTCTCTCCCTCCACATCCCCTCTCTCTCCTTACCCCCTCCTTCCCTTCCCCACCCCACCCTCACCCAACACAAAGGGAGAAGGCGTGACGAAACTTTAGTTAAAGAAAAAGGAAAAAAAGAAGAAAAAAAAAGAACAAAAAGCGAAAAAAAGTTCTTGATTTTTCTTAAATAAGGCAAATTGTCTTTCTTATCACCCCTCCCCCTCTTCCCCCCCCCCCCCTTCCTGACATCCCCGAAGTAACTTTGTGGTTAATTAATTGTTTACGGATGAGGGATATTTGCCTTAATTATTTATTTTTCACATTTCTTCGTTTGTTTGTTTTGTTGTCATTTTTGTTTTCTTCTATTCGAGGTGGGAGAAAGATAGACGTTATTTTTACTTTTGGTTGATTGTTTTTAGATTGTCTTTCGGGAAGTTGATGTCACTTATCATTTTTATTATCATTAATATCTTTTCTTTTTTTTCTTTTTTTTGAGGGGGGGGGGGTGGGTATCTGTAAACTCTGGAAGGATGCAGTTCGAAGAGATAAAGGGAGCTGTAGCAACAGTTTTGCAAGTCTCTCTCTCTTTTGCTCTCTCTCTCTCTCTCTCTCTCTCGCTCTTTCTCTCTCTCTCTACATCTGTATATATCTTTCGCTTTCTCTCTCTCTCTACATATGTATATCTTTCGCTTTCTCTCTCTCTCTACATATGTATATATCTTTCGCTTTCTCTCTCTCTCTCAATCTCTTCCCCCTCCCCAACTAGCACCAAAATATGAGAGAAAAGGCAAATCAAGAGGCCTATAAGGACACATTGCCTCCTCCAAAGAGTCCTTCCCCGTCCATCTCCTGCCTGGAACTGAAGGAATTGCAGTCAGACGAGAGAGGCAATTCCCGGAGTAATGGTAGACTCGCTTAATGCCTCAGTCTAGGCTCGCGCGCCAGTTTACGTGCCGCTACAGGAGGTTTAAAGACGACGTTGAAGACAATATTAAAGGCAGTGTAGAGACACACGATGACGGGAGGAGGAGAGATGGAGAGAAGGGAACGAGGGAGGTAAATGGAGAGACGGAGAAGGAGGGAGGATGATGGAGAAGGAGGGAGGAGGATGGAGAAGGAGGGAGGAAGATAGAAAGTGTGGGAGGAGAGTTGGAGAAAAGAAGAAGGGAGAGGGAGGGAGAAGGAAGGAGAAGATGGGGAATGATGAAGAAGAAGAAGGAGGAGGAGGGAGGAAGATGGGAGGAGAGAAATGGAGGAGGGAAGAAAAGGAAGGAGGAAGTAAGAATGTGGGAAGTGGACGGAAGATTAACGAGGATGAAGAGAGAAAGATGGATGGGGAAAGGTGTGAGGGTAAAGGAAGACGAAGGGAGAGAAAGGTTGAGGAAGACAAGAAGGAACAAAAATGTAAGAAAGGGAAAGATCAAGAGTGAGAAGTATAAGAAAGAGAAGGAGACGAGAAAGGAAAACGAGATTGAGAAGAGGTCCTGGAAGAAAAAAAGGGAAGGGGACGTGTGGATGGGGAGCAGGAGGTTGAAAAGGACGGGGAGGGGGGAGAGGGGGGAGGGTTGAAAGGGATATAGGGGGAGAAGAAGGGGAGAGTTGAAAGGAAGGGAAGAGCATACGAGCGTCGATCAAGAGCCACATACTAGGCGCTCGTAATAAGCTTATTGGCCAAGATATAGCACCTGGGCCAATAAGGGGAGAGGGCGATGCGGGGCCTCTGTTTACTCTCGCTGTGGCACTGTGGTTACCTGGGGGAGAGGGAGGGAGAGGGAGGGAGAGGGAGGGAGAGGGAGGGAGAGGGAGGGAGAGGGAGGGAGAGGGAGGGAGAGGGAGGGAGAGGGAGGAAGAGGGAGGGAGAGGGAGGAAGAGGGAGGGAGAGGGGGGGAGAGGGAGGGAGAGGAAGGGAGAGGAAGGGAGAGGGAGGGAGAGGGAGGGAGAGGGAGGGAGAGGGAGGGAGAGGGAGGGAGAGGGGGGGAGAGGGAGGGAGAGGAAGGGAGAGGAAGGGAGAGGGAGGGAGAAGAGAGGGTGAGAGGGCTGGGGAGAGGGGGAGAAAGGGGTGGGTAGGAGCAGTAAGAGAGAAAGAGAAGGAGAAGAGAGGGAAAGATGGGTGGGGAATGGGTAAGAAAAGGGAGGAGAGGAGGGGGAGCAGTAGGAAAGGGTGAATATCGATGGAGGAAGAGATAGGAAGGAAGGAAAAGGGAGTAGGAGATGGGGAGAGGAGAGCAGGAGATAAGAGCAGAATTGAGAAGTGGGGAAGAAAGGAAAGGAGAGGAGGAGGGAATATGGGAAAGGAGGATAGGATAGGAAAAGGATAGGAGAGGGGGGCGAGGGAGACGGTGGGAAAGGGGAAAAAAAAGGTGGGAAAGGGAGATGAGGAGGAGAGAGGGAAAAGAAAGGTGGGAAAGGGAGATGAGGAGGAGAGAGGGAGAAGAAAGGTGGGAAAGGGAGATGAGGAGGAGAGAGGGAAAAGAAAGGTGGGAAAGGGAGATGAGGAGGAGAGAGGGAGAAGAAAGGTGGGAAAGGGAGATGAGGAGGAGAGAGGGAGAAGAGAGGTGGGGAAGGGAGATGAGAAGGAGAGAGGGAGAAGAGAGGTGGGGAAGGGAGATGAGGAGGAGAGAGGGAGAAGAGAGAGAGAGAGAGAGAGAGAGAGAGGGCGTCGCGACAACCAGCTAAGCAGAACGCCACACTCGAGCGACCAGAAGGGAGCAAAACCCCC
Organism: Penaeus japonicus; assembly: GCA_017312705.2. Classification (NCBI taxonomy): domain Eukaryota; kingdom Metazoa; phylum Arthropoda; class Malacostraca; order Decapoda; family Penaeidae; genus Penaeus; species Penaeus japonicus. Next base: position 219,552 of record BOPN01000320.1, on the reverse strand, counting down.
GGAGCGGATTCCAATGGCCCCGCACCTTGATAGCGTCGCAGCGAAAACAAATGAAACGATACTAACGCAGCAAATCGACTAGAATTATTACTTATATAAAACGCATTACAGGAAAAGGATAATGCTTCGCTATCCACTCACGAGAGGCGCTGTAAGTGGTTGTAATGAAGACATAAGGCTGGGAAATTAGTGCAGTACTGACGTAAGTGCCACCAGGAGTCAGGCATTGGTGTTAGGGGGTGGCGGGTGGGTGGGTAGGAGGTGCTGGGTGGGTGGGTAGGGGGTGGCGGGTGGGTGGGTAGGAGGTGCTGAGTGGGTGGGTAGGAGGTAGTGGGTGGGTGGGTAGGGGTGCAATTTGGATAGGAGAATAGGGGTAGGGGGAAGGGACGGGGTGGGGTAGGGGGAAGGGTGTACAATTGGTACTAAAGAACAAAGTAGTTTCTCGTAAATGAAGGTTACAGAGTCACTGGAAGGAGATATTGTTTTGGAATTGGGAAATGGTGCTGGTGTTTGGGACCAAGACTCAGGAAACACAGGTAATTGGACAGAGAGGTGGATAGATGAATAGGTAGATTGATGGAAGAGGGGAGAGATGGAAAAGTAGAGAGATGGAGAAGGAGAGAGATCAGCAGGTACGTGGAGAAGTAGATTAGTGAAATAGAAGGTTATGTGGAGAGGTAGACAGAGGTAAATAACTGAAGAGAAATAGATAAATGGGAATGTAGACAGATGGAGCGATAGACAGATAAAGAAGTAGATAGATGGAGAGATATAAAGATGAAAAGGTAGATAGAGTGGGTGGCCAGATAGACGGAGGAATAGACAGGCACACAGACTGTCATGCAGTAAGACAGAATAGACGAGGAGATTGATAAGCTTATATACATAGAAACAGACAAATGGATAAGCTGGATAGACCGACTAAAGAGGGAGAAAGAGAAGGAAAAGAAGAGAAATAATAAAAAGAAGAGTTCTGTCACAGCCAAGGGAACGGTGGGGGGTGGGGGAGAGAGGCCGGGCCCGAGCGCCTAAAGCCCCTCCTTCAGGTCACTCCTTCACCCTGCCCCCTCCCCCTCCCCTCCCCTCCCTTCCCCTCCCCTTTCCTCCACTCCCCTCCCCCTCCCCTCCCCTCTTCCTCTCGGCGCTGACCCGAGATTCTCGATCGAGGAAGAGCCATTATCTCTCTCCAGTCATTGCTGCCACCTGGAA
>BOPN01000320.1:208343-210843 GCA_017312705.2 Penaeus japonicus | reverse complement strand
CCACCGGAACGGCACGGGTCTTGGGCGCTGCAAATGGGCTGGTAAGAAATATGTTTGTTTTCGATGGGAAGGGAATTGTTATTCAAAAGATCGTTCTTTCCCCGTAGAGTTTTGTGTGGCGGTTTTATGGTGCTAGTAAGGAGAAGAGTGTGTGGAGAGAAGAGTATGGGGGAGTAGGGGAGAGGCGATTAGGAGAAAGGGAAAGAATGATAGAAGATAAGGGGAAGGGAAACAAGAAGAGATGGTGAAAATAGGAGAGAAAGAGAGAGCGAGAGATAGCGAGAGAGCGAGAGATAGCGAGAGAGCGAGAGAAATAAATAGATAGATAGATAGATAGATACATAGATAGATAGATAGATAGATAGATAGATAGATAGATAGATAGAGAGAGAGAGAGAGAGAGAGAGAGAGAGAGAGAAATGAATGACTGCAAACAAAGTTGAAGAGTGATACAAAATGAACAGTGATAATAACGACGATGTGAACAATAATAAAGAGTAAATATATAAAGCACACTGAAAATAGAGAGATAGAGAGAGATAGAGAGAGAGAGAGCAATAACCACTGGTAAAAAAACAACAACAACAACAACTTGGAAATGAAGAAGGCACGAATAATTCGTACCAAGATGAAAATCCCTCCCTCGGCCCCCCTTTTCATCTCTCCCTCTCCGTCCTCTCCCCGCCCTCACTCCCTCCATTCTCCCTCCCTCCATCCTCCCCCCCTCGCCCCTTTTCACCTGAGTTCTGACGCCATCTCGAAAAAAAAGGGAAAAAAAGAGAGAAAAAAGAAAAAAAAAAAAGAGATTTGCCACCGCCATTGCACAGGCTGTTGGTAACTCTGTTTGCTCACTGTTGCCATGGGAGCGAGATAACCAGTCTTTCACCTCTTCTCTCCCTCCCCTTCCTCCTCTACCTCCTCTGCTTCCCCCCTCCCCCCCTACTCCCCTCGCCCTTCCTTCATCTCCTATCTCCTATTTTTCCTCCCCCTTCTTTCCTTTTACGCCTTACCCGTATCCTCTTCGCTATTCCCTCTTCTTTCTTCTCTCTCCCTCCCTTTCATCTCTTCTTCCTTAATCTCCGCTTCTTCTCTCATTCTTCACCCTCTCTCCTCCCCCTGACTCCCTGTTATCCAGGTTTCCCAACTCTGTCTACCCTTCCTTTCTACCTCTCTTCCACGTCCCTACCTATCCCTCTCCATCCCTCTCTATCCCTCTCTTACTCCCCTCCCCCCTCTCTCTCTGTCCACTTCCTCTCCGACTCTCCCTCCTCCGCCTTCCTCTTTCTCCTCCCACGCTCCTTCCCCCTCTTTTACCCACTCTCTCTGCGGTCCTCTTGACCCCCTCCCCCCCTTCTAATTCCACTCCATCCCAAGCTCTCTCCCATTTTTTCTCCCCTCTCCATCCTCCCCTTCTCCCTCCCTCTGTGTGTGCGTCCGTCCCTCCCTCCCTCCCTGCAAGCCTCCCTCCCTCCCTCCCTCCATCCATCCATCCATCCCTGCAAGCCTCCCTCCCTCCCTCTCTCCCTCCCTCCCTCCCCTTGTCGCTAATACTATAAAATGACATATGCAGTTAATATCATTCTGGGAAATTTTATACAGAAATAGAATTTGCTTTGTGATGTTAGGAGTTAAATCGATTTGCAGAGTGACGCTATAATTGTTCTATGCTGAAGCCCAAAAGTATTATATACATTTATACGATTTTTAATTCAATGTGTTATTTCATTGCGTGTTGAAATTATCCGTGGCATTTGGAAGGAGCATATGAATATATGTGGATCCATACATTAATGGATATATACGTATGCACACACACACAAACCCACACACACACACACACACACACACACACACACACACACACACACACACACACACACACACACACACACACACACACACACACACACACACACACACACACGCCCGCACACACACAAACTCCCTTCCTTCGTTTTTATCCCTCTTCTCTAGTTTCTTTCTCTTGTTTTATCAATGTTCCCTCATTTTCTATCCTCTTCTGTCTCATTTCCGTCACGCCACTTGACTCTTTTATCTCCTTCTGTTTCTCGCCGCCCCTCTTTATTTCCACTTTTATCACCCCTTACTAATCGCCTTTTCTTTTTTTCCCTTTCTAATTATTTTTAATCCTGTGTTTCTTATTTCTACTTTCGTAATGAAAAATAGTATAGTTATCACCATCTCCTCTTCTTCTCTTTTATTGTTTTGTCTCCCTTTTTACTCAAACTCATATTCTCCTTCATAATATCACCTCGTGTTAATTGCATCATTGGTGGTAAATATGTTGATTGCAGCAAACGCCTCGTGGTATTTGTGTTAATTACCTTGTATATTTTGTGTTAATTACCTAGTGTCATTTGCGTTGATCATCCTATGTTGATAGTATTAATGGTAATACGAACATTAGTACCTTTTGTTAATTGTGCTGTGTTAATGACCCCATGCTAGTTATATTGTGGACTGTGTTAATCATTGAGAG
>BOPN01000320.1:195843-198343 GCA_017312705.2 Penaeus japonicus | reverse complement strand
AGTGGTAATGATAATAGTGATAATGGTGATAGTAGTAATGATGATAATGAAAGATAGTTGATGATAGTAATCCTTTACTAATAACTATACCAACAACAGCAATAATAAGATTAAGAGAAAAATAAAAGAATTAAGAAAAAAGAAAGAAAAGAAATCTACTGCAAACCTCCACCTTCTCCCTTATCTGTCCTCTACCTTCTCCCCTCCCCCTCCCCTTCTCCCCCTCCACCTCCTCTCTAACTCTTCCCCATCCCCCTCCCTCCTCCTATCACCCCTATCTCTTCCCCTCCTCCCCCCCTCCACTCACTCGTCCCATTCCCCCCCTCCGTCCTACCTACATCCAACCCCACCCCTCCTTCGCCCATTCCCTCACCACCAAACCTCCCCAACTCTTCCCCACCTTCCTTACCTCTCCTACTCCTTCCCCAACACCCCCCCACCTTTTCCCAGCCCTCCCTCCTTTTTCTCCCTCTTCCCCTCCCATCTCCCCTCCCTCCTCTCTTACCAACCCCTTCCCCTACCATTCCCCTCACATCCCCCTCCATCCTCCTCTCCTTCCTCCCCTCCTTCCTCCCTTCCCTCCCCCCTCCCTCCCCCCTACCATCCAACCCCCTTCCCCTACCATTCCCTCACATCCCTCTCTCCTCCCCCCTCCTCCTCCCTCCCTCCCCCCTCCTCCTCCTCCTCTCTACCAACCCCTTCCCCTACCATTCCCCTCACACATCCCCCCTCCTCCCCCCTCCCCTCCCCCTACCATACGTTCTCCCCTTCCTCCTTACCCGCCCTCTCTCCCCCTCTTTCCTCCTCTCTTACCAACCCCTTCCCCTCACATCCCTCTCCCTCCTCCCTCCCTCCCCCATCCCCTCCCTCCTTCCCCCCCTTCTTCCCCCTACCCCGCGCCGTATCAACACAGGCGGCACTCCGCACGGCCCAGTTTAAAGCTAATTGGTAATTGGGTTATAAACGTCACAGCGGTATTCCCGCGGATGAGCGTGTCACGAGACCAATTAGCGCACGGGAGGGAGAGGAAGAGACGGAGAGAAAGAAGGAGAAGAAAGAGGGAGAGAAAGAGAGCGAGGGAGAGAAGAGGTGGGGAAGCAGAAGGGAGAGAGAAAAGGAGAAAAGAGGGAGAGGAAGAGACGGAGAGAAAGAAGGAGAAGAAAGAGGGAGAGAAAGAGACGGAGGGAAAGAAGGAGAAGAAAGATGGAGAGAAAGAGACGGAGGGAAAGAAGGAAAAGAAAGAGGGAGAGGTAGAGACGGAGAGAAAGAAGGAGAAGAAAGAGACGGAGAGAAAGAGACGGAGAGAAAAAAGGAGAAGAAAGAGGGTGAGAAAGAAGGAGAAGAAAGAAGAGATTGGGAAGCAGAAGGGAGAGAGAAAAGGAGAGAAAAAAGGAGAAAAGAGGGAGAGGAGATATGGGGAGACAGATAAGGCGATGGAGAGTGAGAGGAAGAGAAAGAAAGAGTGAGAGAGAGAAAGAGATGGAGAAAAAGAGAGAACGATAAAAAAAGTAGGCGGGAGAAAGAAAGCTGAAGAGAAAGCGAGAAAGATACAGAGTAAGAGGAATAGAAAGAGTAGAAAATGAGGGAGAGAAATAGTCAGAGGAAAAACGAAAGGAATGAGAGGTGAGCTGGGGGTGAAATATAGAAACAGAGAGAGAGAGAGAGAGAGAGAGAGAGAGAGAGAGAGAGAGAGAGAGAGAGAGAGAGAGAATGAAAATTTGGGAAACATTAAAAACAGTAAAATAGAATACCGTTGTTGCTAGTTTTGTGTATTTTCCATTTTTCTCATTCAATTATAATTATTTGATAATTTCTTTATTTCTTAATTTACTTACTTATTTATTCCATTATTCTATTTCTTGTTGCTTCTTCATTCATCTGAATTTATCCCGCCTCCCTCGCTTGTTTTTCTCGTTCTTGCCAATTCCCTGTTCTCCTTTTCTCTTTCCCTCCTCTTCCCTCCTTTTTTCCTCTCCTCTCTGTCTACTTCCTCTCCTCCCCCTCTCTCTCCGTTTAGCCGTTTCCCCTCTTTATTGGTTTTCATTCTTTTCCCTTTTCGTGTGTTTTGCTCGCTTTTCTTTATTTTCTGTTCTTCTCCTTGCCTACTTTCTCTCTTCTCTCTCTCTATCCTTCTCTCTCTCTCTCTCTCTCTCTCTCTCTCTCTCTCTCTCTCTCTCTCTCTCTCTCTCTCTCTCTCTTTCTTTCTATCTCTCTCTCTGTCCTACTCTCTCTCTCTCTCTCTCTCTCTCTCTCTCTCTCTCTCTCTCTCTCTCTCTCTCTCTCTCTCTCTCTCTCTCTCTCTCTCTCTCCCTCTCCCTCTCTCTCTCTCACTCTCTCTCTCTCCCTCCCTCTCCCCCCTCACCCCATCCCCCCGTCCCCTCCATCCCTTCTCCCTCACGTTTTCAGCTTCCGGTTGTGACGATGGGCGCATCGGCGTGGAATGTCAAATATTGCCGGCGAAAAAAACATTCGGTCTGTGTGTTTGTTTGCGTGTTTGTTT
>BOPN01000320.1:173343-175843 GCA_017312705.2 Penaeus japonicus | reverse complement strand
ACCTTTCTCTCTCTTTATCTCTCTCTCTCTCTTTCTCTCCCTCCCTTCCTCTCTCTTTCTTTCTCTCTCTCTCTCTCTCTCTCTCTTTTTCTCTCTCCCACTCTCTCTCTCTTTCTCTATCTCTCTCTCTACCTGTCTGTCCCCCTCTTTCCCCTCTCTCTGTCTGTTTATCCATCCATCCCCTCCCCTCTCTTTTTGTATCTTTTTCAAATGTCACATTCATCTGCCTTTGTCTCTCACCTGTACAATTGTTATTATATTTCTACGAAAGAGACGATAAAAAAAATCAATTTCCAATACTATTGATTCGTAATTCCTAAGCGCTTGTAATATAAGATTTGTAAACGCAATACCAATATTGAAATATGATATATGTGTTTTTTTTTTTTTTTTCCTTCTTCCAAAGTAATTTGACATGTAAGCTTCTGTAGGCCTTTGTATTTGCGAGGGGATGCATATCTAATTGCTTTTATGTATGTGTGCGTGTATGTGCGTGCGTGTGCGTATATTGGCGTGCGTGTATATGTGCTTCCCACGACAGAATTACAAAACATTTCGTCATAAAGGATAAAGGCTTTTTCTCGAAGTGAGGAAATATGTTTCAGTTTCGCTAGAGAGTGTTTTGTGAGACTGTGTTTGTAAGTGTGTTTGTTTGCTCTGTATGTGTGTATATGTGTATTTGTATGTGTGTGTGTGTATGTGTGTGTGTGTTTGTATGTGTGTATTTGTATGTGTGTGTACGTTTGCTTTTGTATGTACATGTAGGCATGTATGTGTATATGTATGGCTATTTGTACATAAGGATATATATGCGTACGCACATAGATACACCAACATACGTGTGCATATGCTGTCATATAGATGTAAGCATGTGTGTTCTCACGTGGTGTGCGTTAGCGTGTTGCTGGGGTCTCTCCCTGCCTTGAATTATGCCCAGAACATGAAAGCAATCTGCGGGGACGGAAGGGAGAGGGAGAGAAGCAGATAAAAGAGATGTAATGCAGGTACATTTGGAGGAAGGGAGAGACATGCTAAAGCTAGTGTGGGGGAAAGAATAAAATACAAATAGGTTGAAAGACAGAGATGGGAGCAGGAATAAATGGATATGGAAATGGACTTATGCATACATGTATGTGTGTGTTTGCTTGTGTGTGTTTGTATGTGTATGTGTGTGTGTGTGTATGTGTGTATATATATATATATATATATATATATATATATATATATATACATATATATATATATATATACATATATATATACACATATATATATATATATATATAATATATATATATATATATATATATATATATATATATATATATATATATATATATATATATATATATATATATATATATATATATATATATATATATACATATACATACATATATATATATGTATATATATATATATATATATATATATATATATATATATATATATATATACATAAACACACACAAAATGTAAGTGACAACATAAAGAAGAAGAAAAAAATCAATCAAAAGAAGATAATAATCAGCCAGCCAGACAAGCAGACAGAACAATCGATCGACAGTCAGACAGACAGACAGACAGAAGACTGACAGACAGATAAATAGACATACCGACATACATAGAGACAGATAAGAAAACACATAGATAGACAGACAGACAGCCAGACAGTCAAGTATAGCAAGAGACAGAGAGACTAATAGATATACAAACAGACAGACAGACAAACACACAAACAGATACACAGACAGACAGTGATATATATAGGCAGACAGACAGAAAGATTGACAGACAAGTAAACAGGTAGACAGACAGGTAGATTGACAAACAGACAGACAGACAGAAAGACAAACAGAGAGATACACACACGGATAGACATATTGACAGATTGACAGGCAGATAAACAGGTAGACAGACAGAAGAGACATGCACAGACAGACAGACAGGTAGACAGACAGAGACATGACAGACAGACAGAGAGACAGGTAGACAGACAGAGACATACACAGACAGACAGACAGACAGAGACATACACAGACAGACAGAGAGACAGGTAGACAGGCACAGACATACACAGACAGACAGATAGGTAGACAGACAGACAGGCAATCAGACAGGTAGACAGACAGAGAAACACACAGACAGACAGACAGGTAGACAGGTACAGACACACACACACAGACAGACAGCTGCGGCCAATCAGGAGAATGTGGCCTGACTGATCGCCAGGATGGCCGGGAGGCCACGGGCGCCGTCAATAACAGCTGTATATCTGTTTACCTGAACCAGGTAGATGGGGAAGGGGTGGTAGGAGGGGGTAGGAGGGGGTAGGAGGGGGTAGGAGGGGGTAGGAGGGGGTAGGAGGGGGTAGGGGGAGGGGAGGAAGGAGGGACGGTAAAGAGGGAGAGGGAGGGACTTTAAGGGAGGAGGGGGAGGGGGAGGAAGGAGGGACGGTGGAGAGGGAGGGGGGGGAAGGAGGGACGGTGGAGGGTTAGGA
>BOPN01000320.1:148343-150843 GCA_017312705.2 Penaeus japonicus | reverse complement strand
AACGGAGCGAGAAGAAGAACGAAAAGACGCGCTCGACAGGGAGAGGAAGAGGCTGACAGAGGCCACGAAGAGAGCCTTATTAGACAAGGTCATCCTCGAGCAGGACATCGCCGGGCTCAAGGAGGAGAAGAGGAAATTCACACAGCTGATCCGAGCCACAGCGAAACGCGTCTACGAGCTAGAGCTCATGTGTCGTTCCGCGGACTGAAGAGACCGTACTCAATGCAGGGAGTGCAAAGGCTTCCAGTTCAAAGTTCTCAGCGGTCAGGGCTGGCGGTGCCTCTCCGATGCTAGTCCTGTCGAAAGGTTTATTCCGAAGAGACTGCTGTTCTAAAGATAAACACTTCTGCAACCTAGTTGTCACATGAACCAGGTTGAATACCTACAACATGAACACATAAATTGAACCATGTTATGTGGCATACTAGATTTGATTAATCTCCAGTCAAGGAACAAAAGAATGAATAATGACACAGATATTCATTATGAAAAATAGTATGAAGAAAGGGGCGCATTCTCAGCTGCCTTATTATCCATATATTGCTGTCTGGTGATAAGAAAATTCAGTGTGTTTAGGGGAACATGAAAAGTCATTTTGAATCAAAATGCCCATCTAAAACTGTGATGCTCAGAAATAATTTATCATTTATCATTGCAGAGTTATTTATATGCTTGATTTCGTGAGTGTATGTGTATATTATGTATATAAGTGGTTGCTAAGTTTGTAAATACGATAGTGTAATAAATTTGTGAAAATAAGTATAGTATTTCTGAACTGAATCATACATACCCATAGATATGACCATTCCTGTGTATTCATAATTCAAACTTATAGCCATATGCTGTATATGATTACAGAAAATACAAGTGAAAAGTCTCATGCGTAACCATATATATATATGTATATATATATTAAAGAGACAAATAAGCAAGGGACAAGAACCAGGGTCACCAGAGGAAACTTAATAAAATAGGATAAGAAGCAATAAAGAAGACACGACTAAGATCTAAAAAGATACCATAAAGAAAACAAGAGGAAATCGTACAGTGAAATAAAACACCATCCATGATAGTTAAGAACATGATAGTTAAGAACACTATACCTAATGGTAAAGCACCATACATAATGATATAACACCATACGCAATTATAAAACCCCATACAAGATAATAATACACTATACATGATAATAAAGCATCATACACAGAAGTAAAACATAGTCCATAATAAAAAATGACCATGCATGATAATGAAACACCATAAATGATGATAGAGCACCATGCACAGTGATAGGACACCATGCACAATAGCATCACACGAGCCACACAGACTCCCCCACAGGCCGCCGCAGCCAGACACAAGACCCCCCCCCCCCCCTGCGAGCACTATCACAGATAACCCAGCACGCCTTATTAAAGCTCGTTTAAACATGGTCTGTTTACATCTGCCGGAGTTTATTCAGTGAAATTGGCAAACGGCATTAAACGCTGAAGATTTTGAAAAGATTATGCAATCCTGGGACTAATATTAGATACATTTACTGCAATTGTCAATGTTGAAGGCTTTCGTGATTGCAAATGCGATTTGCTGAGAAGGAGATTACTTGTGCAACATGAGATAATCTGGATGTTCTATAATTTAATTGAGAAATGATACGAGGTTTGTATTATGATTCAAATGATATCTACATGAAGTTTTTGTAATAAGAGTGATGCTAACGTTACCTGTATTGTATTAAAGCAAGATATTGAAACAATGCCTACGTGTAACACGAGATGCAGACTATCATTATCATAGTATATACTTACATATATAAATACGTACATATATATATATATATATATATATATATATATATATATATATATATATATATATATATATATATATATATACATATATATATACATATATATATATATGTATATATATATATATATATATATATATATATATATATATATATATATATATATATATATATATATATGGGTGTGTGTGTGTGTGTGTGTGTGTATATATATACATATATATATATATATATATATATATATATATATATATATATATATATATATATATATATATATATATATATATATATATATATATATATATGGGTGTGTGTGTGTGTGTGTGTGTGTATATACATATATATATATATATATATATATATATATATATATATATATATATATATATATATATATATATATATATATATATATATATGCATGAAAATAAAGAAGAAGATTTTTAATATTTGATTATTTTATTTTACACATGTATCATATACATCTTTATGTAACAATCAATTCACCAGTATGTTTCTCTTCCATTTTTTCTACTGGTTAATTCCTTCCATTTTGCTTTTACTATTTTAGCTGTTTTTCTTAATCTATTTATCTGAATTTACAACTTTGTATTTGATCTCTAATTATTTTACGTATATGTATATTGACTTATTTGTCTATCAATTTCTTTATGTCAAATCTTTATT
>BOPN01000320.1:130843-135843 GCA_017312705.2 Penaeus japonicus | reverse complement strand
CGGCATACCACCTCCTCTCGAGAATTGAGTGAGTTAAATAACGAGCTGTTAACTCAGGAATGTTGCCCTCTGAGTGGGCACGGGATTACTGTTTTTGTGAAAGATTTAGTAGCTTTACGTACTCGGAGAGAGAGAGAGAGAGAGAGAGAGAGAGAGAGAGAGAGAGAGAGAGAGAGAGAGAGAGAGAGAGAGAGAGAGAGAGAGAGAGAGAGTGCTAGATTGCACTCCTCTGTAATAGTAAGCAAGAACTAACAAAACAAAGAAAATTTTCATTGTGTGTAGTAAATAATGTTCGTGATTTGATATGTAGTAATCAAATGAGCATTGCGTTCTACACAAAAGATCGTTTGTTTATATTTTACGTATCCTAAGCATACCAGATTAATAATCACAAACAGTACATGAAATTATAATGATTATATAAAAACCTGGAGTGATCAGGGAGGAGGGGTGCGTAAAGCAGCCCCCCCCCCCTTTACGATAAAAAAATAACAAATGATAAATAATTAATCAAATAACTGATAAGCAGAAAATCAAATGATTGTATTGTTTACAAATAACATTTCATCTATACGAAAAATAAATAAATACGTAAATGCACTGTTTATACCGACAGCCAATTCTTGCCTTACATTAAGCCTTACATGCTGCTCTGTTACGAGCGCTCTCACAGCCGAGCATGTGATTGTCGGTAGTTATCGTACATCACTACGATCGCCGCCACAACGTAACATCCGGGACCTATGAAAACCCCCCAGACAAAAATCAGGATTATCATGCTGGCTATAATAACCGTAATGTAAATGGTCATAGGATAGTTGAAATACGATGGTATAAGCATGACTAAATCAGGATTTCCGACAAACCTTAACTATATTGGACGATATCTCCCTGCTTTCCCCCCCGAGCGATAAAAGGAAAAGTTGCCCAGAATTTTAGGCGCTAGAAATTACTCCTGAATTTTGACTTTGGCAAAAATTTCCCGCCGAATGTCGAGGGTCGATGCCTCGGGGCGAAGCTGGAGGAGGGGTGGGGGTGGACTGGGACGGGGGGAGGGGGTGGATTGGGACGGGGGAGGGGGAGGACTGAGACGGGGGAGGGAGTGGACTGGGACGGGGGGAGGGGGTGGATTGGGACGGGGTGGATTGGGACGGGGGAGGGGGAGGACTGAGACGGGGGAGGGAGTGGACTGGGACGGGGGGAGGGGGTGGACTGAGACGGGGGAGGGGTGGACTGGGACCAGGGACGGGGGAGAGGGTGGACTGGGACGGGGGGGGGGGGGTTGGCTATGCTGAGGAAACTAAAAGATTTTCAGTTCTTTTTCTTTCTTTCCTTCTTTCTCTCCGCATTCTTCATGTTTCAGTTATAGTGAGGAGGAAGATTTTCAGAAAAGTTATGGTAGTGTTCGTGCTGGCAATTGTTCAAGTAAAGATTAAAAATATGATGATGAAAGTAAAAACGATGTGTTAATAATGATAACGAAAATCACAAAAAATGGCTTAAAACAAGGAACATGATAGAACCAGTGATAGAACTATTAAATATGGTTTAGAATTTTGTTAATCAATACTGATGATGACAGTAATAATGATGGTAATGATAATAGATGATGATAGCTGTTATAATGATAATGAAGATAATGATAACATATATGCACACACACACACACAAACGCACACACACACACACACACAAACACACACACACCACACACACACACACACACACACACACACACACACACACACACACACACACACACACACACACATGTACGTATATATACACACCCACGCACACAATTATCGAAATGTTTGATTCCGTCCAATACTGCTCCCAAAGTAAAAGTAGGCCTTAATTAAGCGAACAAAATGAATGCAAATAGTGACGATAGAGCGCGCATAATACTAAAAATGGGGCTTGACTAAACATAATTATTGACCTACAGGAAGTACCTTGCGGCAGGAGAGGGGGAGGGGGAGGGGGAGGGGGAGGAGGAGAAGGAGGGAGGGAGGGAGGGGGGGAGGGCGGTACCTTTAGGAGACTGAATTGTGTTTGCTGATCGTAAATACTAATTTGCATAATTAATCATTATATTTGCCAATCGTAATTATTGCAAATATTCGCATCGGGTACTAAGGAACTACAAAAATTAGGAATTATTAAGTTAAGTGCATTTCGGATTTTTTTTTCTTATTCACTCTTCCTCTTTCGTTGTTTTTGTTTTTTTCTTACTCTATCCATCTGTCTTTCTTTCAATCCATCTGTTTATCTGTCTTTCTATCCATCTGTCTATCTATCTATCTGCCTATCTATCAATCTGCCCATCTATCTGTCTCTTTAATTATCTGTCTTTTTATCTATCTATCTGTCTATCTCTCTATATATCTATCAGTCTATCAGTCTATCTACCCATCCATTTTCCTGTCTGTCTGTCTATCGCTCTTTCTCTCTCCCTCCCTTTCTCTCTCTCCCTTCCACTCCCTCTCGCCCTGTCTCTCTCTATCCCTAATAAAAGGCGTAACAAGAGCACTGCCTTAAAGTTCCCCACAACTCATATATGGAATCCGTTTTTTATAAGGGTGCGTGTTATTTTTTTCTCTCTCGAGGTATATACAGTTGCACGGATTTTTATTCATATTTTTCTTTTACGTCATCATATTACAGTTGATTAATAAATGAATATGGAATTTTATTCTGTCAGTTTCTGTGTCGGTTTTATTTATGCTTCTCACACGCTATCTCTCTATGTGTTTCTTTCTCGCTTTGGTTGTCTGTTTTTCTGATTCTCTCTCTCTCTCTCTCTCTCTCTCATACACGTGCACAGACAACCGCACAGAAACAGAATTTTCATTTCTTCAGACTTTTTTTCTTTGTTCTTCTTTAATGAACTCAAATGAGAACCTTTGTTGTGTAGAGAGTTTTTTTTTTTCTCTTCGTTTTTTCTCACGCCTCAGTTGTCTCAAGAAACTAATGAGTTCCACTAGTTAATTATGAATCTTATAGACAAGTATGGCGTAGAACTTTTTTCTGTCTTTTATCTAACCGTGACAATATTTACACTCCTTTTTCACTCATTTGCCTCACTGCTCATGCTGTTTTTTTTTTGTTTTTTTTTTTCTTAAATGTTTTGGGATACGGGATTTGACCTTTTGCCATTATTAACTTTATTTAAAAAAGAACTCATTATTACCACTGACTCAGAGTCAAGATTCCTCATCAGTAATAAAAACATACTCCAACCACCTAAACAGCCGTCACCATAGTCTATCCGCACCATGACCGACATCATACCTATCTTTCCATAGACACTGTAACCTTACCACCACGATACCCATCTTTCCAACGACACCACACTCCAACCATTCACCGCCGACACCATACTCCATCTACACCATGACCGACATCTTTCCACAGACACCTTCACCTTAACACCACGATACACATCTTTCCAATGCCACCACACTCCAACCACTCACCACCGACACCATACTCTATCCGCACCATGACCGACACCATACCTATCTTTCCACAGACACCGTAACCTTAACACCACGATACCTACCTTTCCAATGACACCACACTCCAACCATTCACCGCCGACACCATACTTCACTGGTACCATCAAAATACCAACCTCTCCCCTAACAATACACCCACCCAACTCACCATACTCAAATCCCAGCAGCTCGCACCATACCCACGTTACACTGTAAGGCATTCCCTTCACTAATTATATTCCCCCACACTGATGGGCTGCGATCATGTCTGTTTTAAGCCATCTCGCGCGGGATGGAGAGCCCCCCCGGCCCCCCCCCCCTCGACGTCTTACCCTGCCCCCCTTCCATTAATTAAGTGTATCCTCTCTCCCTGTCTGTCTTTCTCTCTCTTCTTTCTCTTTCTCTCTCTATCTGTATCTCTCTCCCTGTCTGTCTTTCTCTCTCTTCTTCTCTCTTTCTCTCTCTCTCTCTCTCTTTCTCTCTCTATCTGTATCTCTCTCCCTGTCTGTCTTTCTCTCTCTTCTTTCTCTTTCTCTCTCTCTCTTTCTCTCTCTATCTGTATCTCTCTCCCTGCCTGTCTTTCTCTCTCTTCTTTCTCTTTCTCTTTCTCTCTCTCTCTCTCTCTCTCTCTCTCTCTCTCTCTTTCTCTTTCTCTTTCTCTCTCTCTCTCTCTCTTTCTCTCTCTATCTGTATCTATCTCCCTGTCTGTCTTTCTCTCTCTTCTTTCTTTCTCTTTCTCTCTCTCTTTCTCTCTCTTCTTTCTCTCTCTCTCTCTCTCTCTCTCTCTCTCTCTCTCTCTCTCTCTCTCTCTCTCTCTCTCTCACTCTCTCTCTCAACGCCGTCACGCGCCTTCCCCCTTTCAAATTCACAGACTTTCATTAGACGTGTGATTTAATCGGGAATATGACTAGTGTTTTCCATTTATTTTCTTTCTCGAGGCGCTGTGATAATGGAGAAGGAGAGGAGGGAATTAAAAGAGAAGGGGAGGGGGGGGGGGGGGGGGAGAGGGAAGATGAAGGGGAAAGATGAGAAAAGTTGAAGGCGATGGAAAGCGTCTTCTACAGACCTGTCCACTCTAATCTCAAGACTTCTTCCTCTTCTATACTCATATCTCTCTCTCATACACACAGCACACTCACACATTTCTCTCACTCACACACACACACACATATGTGTGTGTGTGTGTGTGTGTGTGTGTGTGTGTGTGTGTGTGTGTGTGTGTGTGTGTGTGTGTGTGTGTGTGTGTGTGTGTGTGTGTGTGTGTGCGTGTGTGTGTGTGCATACATATATACATCCATATATAGATATATATACACACACACACACACACACACACACACACACACACACACATGTTTGTGTATGTGTGTCTATATATCATGCATATAGATATATTTATACATACATATATAATATACATACATATATGATCATGTGCACATGTATGTGTGTCTATATACACACACACATATATGTATGTATGGATGTATGTGTGTGTGT
>BOPN01000320.1:114974-117474 GCA_017312705.2 Penaeus japonicus | reverse complement strand
TATATAATATGCTTCCTTCCACTCTTCCCACAGATATCTGTGAGAGGAAGAAGGCATCAAAATGTTTCCAAGTGTCTTATGGGCGCTGCGGAAAAGTTGTATTACTGTGAAGCTGTGAGAAAGAAAGGAGGGAGAGGGAGAAAGAGAGAGAAATATGCGGTTTACATGTGACGTCACTACTGTCGTACCTCTGAGGAAATGGAGATATTTTGGGACGGGAAGCAACCGGAGTCAAGATGTTTGGTCGCGATATCCTAGCAAGGGGACTTGTAAACAAAAGTGATGTTCGGCAAAAGACATCTCAGTTAAACAAGCAGATATCCAATGTATTGTATCAAGCACGTACACACACACACACACACACACACACACACACACACACACACACACACACATATATATATATATACGCATATACACATTTATACAATTTTATTTTCCTTATTTTGCTCTTCTCTTCCTTTTCTTTTGATGTGGCTCTTTTATTGTGCATGTATTTGCATCTGTATATGTGAATACAGTGAATTAATACACAAGCGTGCATAACTGCCCGTATGAGAACGTACAAAATGTGGCACTCAGTATGAAAGGGTAACCTCCTCTTATTACGCAGTTATTTATGCTTATGACATTAACTATTTGACATTCTCTCTAATGTTTTGAATTAATTTCCATGGTGTTATTTATTTGTATCTGACCTTATATCATATATAATCCCAAACTGCATGTGATGTGAGAGGACTTTATTAAAATAGGTAGAATGTTGCCCTAATGTGCTGTATCTATTGCACGTGCATTTACATCATTTGACAAACAGCGAAATTTCAGTTCAGTTTCATGGATTTAATATCTGTTGCCATTATTAAATCCCTGTATTAAAGATATTTTTGTTATGCACTCAAACTCTTCCTTGCTTGCCATCACAAGCTTTAATGGAAGCTTGAATTATTCTGAAACATTTTGTAATTGATTTTACATCTGCAGGTTGAATAGGAACTAAGGAGTAATAATTTGTGGAAATAGGTATTATGAGTAAATTGATTGTGAGTTTAAAATAGCAATTATATGCAAATGGGAAACAGTATAAGATAAAATAGTAAAATAAGAAAAAAAGAAAAAAAAAGAAAAAAAAGAAAAACGAAAAGAAAAAGAAAGAAAGAAAAAAAAGACAAGAAAAAGAAAGAAAGAAGGAAAAAAAGAAAGATACATACATATATACATATATATATATATATATATATATATATATATATATATATATATATATATATACATACACACAATTAGGTCTAGCACTGATTGACGAGCGACTTACGCAAAATATCCATCTTTTCGACGTTGAAATGGTTTTAAAAATGAAGAAAAATTCAATGGAACAACATCAACAACTAAAGCAAAAGGAAAGACAAAGAAAAAGATATTAAAGAGAGAAATAAAGAGAGAGAGAATAACAGTATCACAGCCTCACCCCCCCCTTGGGATACCAATTCCGGGAAATTCTTATGGTTGATTATCTAAATTAAGATTAAAGACAATAATGATTATCGATAAAAGATAAGATGATTACCTTGATCACTGCCATCTCCCTCCTACTCCGGCTCTCATCCCACCAGGTATATTAGTCCCTTAAAAAAACAACAACACATTTCTATCAATCCAATTTCTCTTGATTCGAGGTCAAATGAAACTTCTAAAAGCTCATAATTATCCTTATTTTCTGACATTATCTCACCCCCTCCCCCCTGTCCCCCCACAGGTGGCCTAGTGAGCTACAACGGCGTGAACGGAGTCACGCGTGACCCGGGCTTCCTGCTGGCCGACGACACGTACGACGGCCCGCCTGGACCAGGTCACCTGCTGCACCACGGCCTGGGTCAGCTGTACGACGGCGTGCTCGGCAGGTCGCTCATCAACCTGGAGCTGCAGGCCTACGGCAGGGGAAAAGGTCAGTTGCAGGAGGTCAAATTTTTGGGCTATTTCTGGTCTGGAGTACTTACTGACGATCTATTTCTATTCATATATCTATTTGTTTGTTTATCTCTTCATGTCTGAGTTGATAGGGATAGTTATAGGGTCTAACGAGGAGGAAGGCTTGTTTTGCACCATGATATATTTTTTTTTCCCGGATGTCTAGATTTCCTACCTGTCCTTTGATTGTTCTATGCCTTTTCCTTCATACAAACCCCTCCCCCCCTCCTCCCTCTACCTTTACTACCTCCCCTACCCATCGCCCTCTCCCCCCACTCCTCCTTTCTCCTCCTCCCGATCCTTCCCCTCACCATCCTCCCACCGCCTCTTCTCCTCCTTCCCCCTTATCCTGATTCCCCTCCCCACCCCCTTCCTCCACTTCCCGTCCCCCCCCTTCTGCCCGGCCCCCTAAGTCTAGTCCCCCCCTCTCCTCCCCTCTTTCTCTCCATGCCCCTGTTTACCTTCCATCCATCCCCCCCCCCTATATCGTCTTTTGGAAAGTCTTTCGCACTTCAAAAAAAGAAAAAGAAAT
>BOPN01000320.1:89974-94974 GCA_017312705.2 Penaeus japonicus | reverse complement strand
GACCAAAATCCACAGTTACAGTAACGGGTGGAGTTCCCTCATGTTTAAAGCATTGCTCTTGCCTCACGCCCTCTGTGTAGCTTACAGGTAGTACCTAATTTGCATATGAAAACCTCCCTCGCACCTCCTACCTCCCCCCCAGCCTACGTCCCTCCCCCCTCGGTGCGCGTAGGAGACATATAGAGGCAGTAACAATCTAATCCACAGAATCAACAAGATCGTAAGTCCTATTCATGGTGATGGGATTAGCGCCTCTATGTGCGCCGCCAATAGAGAGCCATCCCATGCGCGGGTCATGTAATGCACTTGGTGTAATTAAGAGCGAAATCTAAATACCAACGCGCGGTAAACTAGACCTTAATGTCCACAGAGGGGGATGGGGGTAGGAGATAAGGCTGTCAAGAAAGTGATACGCCACACAAGACGATAAAGATGGAATGCCCATTCAATTTGGATAGCATTTTAGGCTGTAATACGCACGAAATGGGAAAAGAATTGGTAACTGGCGGCTCTCACTGCGACGAGACCGGAAGTTGCTAATCTGATTTGCATACGTAATGCATCATCATCGTGAGAATATAGTGAATTGTGATCACAGCTCATTGGAGGCATTTATTTTTACCTTCCTTTTACATTTCTTTATTTCCTCTTTGTCAGTAAACACAGACAAACACACACACACAGACACACACACACACAGATACACATACACACAACCCACTCACCCACAAATACCCACCCACCCACACACACACACACACACACACACACACACACACACACACACACACACACACACACACACACACACACACACACACATATACACACAACTCAAACATCCACCCACCCACCCGCCCACCCACACACCCACTCACACCCACACCCACACACCGACTAAACACACAAACAAGCACACACACACACACACACACACACACACACACACACACACACACACACACACACCGACTAAACACACAAACAATTACACACAACTCCCTCCCAACAATCACGCACACAAACATACACAACACAGCCCACACACCTTCCCTTTATTAAAACACAAGCAGACAAGCACGAACGCACGAACGTATTAAAACATACTCGAGTTCGCACGAAAATGCCTTTGCTATATGAAGGGATCGCCTTTTCTCCCTTCAGACATTCGTTATAATGAAACTCTGATGAGACAATAAGTTGTTAGCGCCATTGCAGGTTTTTCCCGTCAGTTTATGAGCAACTTTTTCATGGAGAAATCATGATTATTTGCGTTCTCTCTCTCTGTCTGTTTGTCTGTTTGTCTGTTTGTCTGTCTGTCTCTCTCTCTCTCTCTCTCTCTCTCTCTCTCTCTCTCTCTCTCTCTCTCTCTCTCTCTCAGTCCCCCACCCCCTCTCTCTCTGTTTCTCAGTCTCTATCTTTCTCATCCTCTCTTCTCTCCGTCCCTCTTTCTCCTCATCTTCGTTCTCCTTTCCCTCTTTCATTTTCCTGAAGGTCCCGTCGCCTTCCCTCTCTCTCATCCATCCATCTCCTTCTGTATTTATCCTGCGCTCTTAAACAACCTCAAGCTTTTACACAGGAGCACACATTTCCTTTCACCTCATTTCTCTTCATCCGTCTTTCGTAACACATCCTCCCCTCTCCCCTCTCCCCTCTCCCTCCTCTTACCTCTCACTCTTCCCTTAACCTTTCCCTTTCCCTCTTCCCTTCTCCTTCCTTCTCCCTCCGCCTTTTCTTTCCCACTTCCCTTTCCCTTCCCCCTTCCTCTTCCCTCTTCCCTCTCCCCTCCCTTTCTCTTTCCCTCTCTCCTTCCCCTTTTCTTTCCTTCTCCCCTTACCCTTCTCTTTGTCTCTCCATCCCTTTATTTGCTCCTTCCTTATTTCTCTACCTCCTTCTCTTTTCTCCTTTCATATCCCATTTACCTCCCTCTCTTCCCCTCTCCCTTTCTTCCTTCTGCCCCCCCCCCCCCTTTCTTAACTCTCTCCCTTTCCTTCCCTCTTTTACTCCTCTCTCATTCTCCTTGTTCTTCCCCCTCCCTCACTCTTTCCCCTTTCTTTTTTCCTTGCTCTCTTTCTCTCCCTCTCTTTCCTTTTCCATTTCCTCTGTCTTTACCCTCTCCGTCTCTTCTCCTCTTCCCCCCTTCATCTCCCTTTCCCTTTTCCTTCCCCTCTTAATTTCCCCTTTCTTCCTTCCCCCTTTTTCTCCACTTTCGCTCTTGCCCTCCTTTCTCCGCCCCTTTCACTCTTTTTCTTCCTCTCCTTCTTCTCCCCTCTCCTTCCCTCCCCAATCTCCCCCTTTTCTTCTCCCCTCCCCAATCTTTTCCTCCCCTCTCCTTCCCTCGCCTCCCCTTCCCAATTTCTCCCTCCCCACTCCTTCTCTCCTCTCTCCTCCCTTTCCCAGTCTCTGCCTCCCCTCACTTCCCCTTCCAAATCTCTCCCTCCCTTGTTCTCCCCTCCCCTGTTCTCCCCTTCCCAGTCTCTCCCTTTCCTCTTCGCCCTTCTCCAATCACTCCCTCCCCTCTCCTCCCCTCCCCTTCCGTCCTCCCCTCCCTCTCCTCCCCTCCCCTCCCCTCCCCTCCCCTCCGCTCCCCTCCCCTCCCCTCCCCAACCTCCTATCCCCTCCCCAACCTCTCTCTCTCGAGCTAACCACATTTCCCCAAGTGAGTGAGATGGACAGAAAGAGAGACAGAACAGCGGGTATTGGGTTAAGTCATTACCATATGCACCTTATCTCCTCGTCTCTCTCTTCCTGTCCTTCTTCTCTTATATTCTCTTTATATTTCTTTCCATTTTTTCGTCTTGATATGCTTCCTTAGTTTTCTTCTCTTCCTACTCTTCTCTTCTTATTTCTCCTTTATATTTTTTTTCCCATGCCCTTTTCTCTCCCTTCTATTCCCCCTTTTTTTTACTCCCTCTTATTCTAATCTTTCTCTCTTTCTTTCTAATCACTTTCTAACTCCCCTCCACATCTATCTTTCTCTTTCTTTCTCTCACTCTCTCTCTCTCTCTCTCTCTCTCTCTCTCTCTCTCTCTCTCTCTCTCTCTCTCTCTCTCTCTCTCTCTCTCTCTCTCTCTCTCTCTCTCTCTCTCTCTCTCTTGTTATCTCTCTCCCTTTCTATCTATCCCTCTCTTTATTTCTCCCCTCCCTCTCCCTCTCGTTCTTCCTCCCTACACATCCCTCCTCTCTCTCTAGCTCCACCTTCATCCCCTTCTCTCCTCCCTTCTTTATCGCCGACTCTCCCCTCTCTTCCTCCCTTCCTGTGCCACACGAATTGGAAACTCCACCCATAAACTGACGGTCGGAAATCCTCTGTTTTCGTTTAACACTACTTAACTTTGCAGGTTCGATTGCCTGGTTCGCGTACGTGCGGTCTGTGGCACTGCGGTTACCTTTTTGCAATATCAGTTAATAATGCATTATCCGTTTGTCTGCGTAGTTTTTCCTTCGGCGTGGTTGCTATTTCCTTTTTTTTCTGTTTATTCAAGAAATATCGTGTTTTTTGTTTTTTCATCTTGTGGAAGGTATAGCTTTGGCTATCTTATTATTATTGTTATTACTTTTATCATTGTTATTATCATTATTTTTGCTGTTATTGTTGTAAAAATTATTATTGTTATTATGGTTGTCCTTATTATGATAATCCTATTTTCAAGTTTCCTCAAATGACCTCTTTTTATTAAATGTTATTAAGCTCAAAAGTGAAAGCAGAAAGTGAGATAGATAGATAGATAGAGAGAGAGAGAGAGAGAGAGAGAGAGAGAGAGAGAGAGAGAGAGAGAGAGAGAGAGAGAGAGAGAGAGAGAGAGAGAGAGAGAGAGAGAGAGAGAGAGAGAGAGAGAGTGAGAGAGAGAGAGAGAGAGAGAGAGAGAGGGAGAGAGAGAGAGAGAGAGAGAGAGAGAGAGAGAGAGAGAGAGAGAGAGAGAGAGAGAGAGAGAGGGAGAGAAAGAACAACTTGGGACTCCTGACCGGCTAATCAGGCACCAACTCCTCTAATGGAGATAATCTGGCCGGAGTGTAAACAAGAGAACGCCGTCCCCGTCTTGATGACCAACAACTGTCTTCTATCCGGCAAAGGAAAATGATAAAAGATGGACATATAAAAAAAAGAAAGAAATAAAAATGCAAAAGAGGGATCGATCAGCGGCGTCCATTAGCAGGTACGGGAAATTACTGATAAGAAGAGGAAATGTCGAGGGGTGTGGCAGAGGGTCGAACACTTCCCTCTCTCTCCTTCCTCCCCCTACCCCTTCCCCTTCCCCCTACCTTCTCCACCCCATCCCTATTCCCCCTTCTTGCCCACCCCCCCGCCACCCCTCACCCCCCTACTCCAAGTCACTCTTCTATCCCCTTCCCCCTCCCATTCCTCCTCTCCCCCTCCCCCTCCCCCCTTCCTCTTATCTGATTGTTAGCCTTTTGGGCGAGGCGCCAGGGGGGAGGGGGAGGGGGAGGGGATGAATAGGGGTGTAATGAGTAATGGTGATGATGGTGATGATAAGGAATGGCTTTGCAGGAAGAGAGAAATATTCCGAGAAATGAAGGGGAAAGTGAGAATAATGATGATGGCACGAGTAACGAAGACGATGATTGTGATGGTGATTAAAAGATGATAGAATCAAAGCTTGATTGTGGACTGTGAATAGGATGATAATAATGTTACAGTGACGCCACTATAGGAGTACGATAATAATTATCATTACCTTTATTATCGTTACTATTATGGTGATTGTGATCCAATGCCGAAAACATCATCCACAAAACAACACCCTGATGATAGGAGCAATAGGAGCCGCTCCCGCAACCGCCGTGAATTGCCATTAGCGGGAATAATGGTGATAACGAGACCAATGATTAGTGCCAATAAGCAGCGCCCGGCGGGAATACGGGCGCTTGTCGTGCCAACCACAACGGCTCGACGTGGCACTCGCAACACCAGTGCCAACACCGCTACCACCGCTTTAAAAATCCCCCCCCCCCCTTGCCCCATTGCACTCCACCCCCCT
>BOPN01000320.1:77474-82474 GCA_017312705.2 Penaeus japonicus | reverse complement strand
ATTGTTGATGACGCTGTGACTGTGCCTTTTTTACGGGTATTAAAGACCCCTTGATTGGCAGGCTCAGCTGTTGGATTTGGGTTTGTGTGTTTTAAGCCCTGCGGTACAATGCGCGACCCTTCACGGTCAGTGCAGGTTCATTTGCTGTGATCTGCGCAACGAGTAGTGACGCGAAATGCGTTTTAGAAATAGATGTGAGATAGACTGGTCACTCTTTCGCTGTGCTGTGTTGGAAGCTTCTAGAACGAACTAAATTGCATGCGATGGTAATAAAATGTCTCTCATTGTCATTAATGATTAGATTTTAGTTACTGGCCCATGCTTCTTAAGGAGCTTCCCTCTGAGCCATCTTGACCTCCGTTGCAGAGCCCTGCCTGTGCAACCTGACGGACTGGACGGACGGCGAGACCTCGGCGCCGGCGGAGCACACGGCCGGGCGACGCGACGACTCGCACGACGTCTCTGCCGTGTCGGCCGTGCACGCCCACACGCGGGCGTACATGGGCGTGGTGATCGGCTTCGTGGTGGCTGTGTTCCTGCTGGTGGCGGCGGGGCTGCTGGTGTACGTGCGGCGCCTGCGCAAGAAGAAGGCGTCGCCGCACGTGCTCAAGAGCCCGCTGTCGGACACGGCCAGCGTGGCCTTCGACATGAAGAGCCTGCGCCTGGCCACCAGCTACTCGGGCACCAGCGGCGGCGCGGGCGCGGCCATGTACGGCCCCGTGGCCGTGCCCGACGAGGAGGGCTCGCTCTACCACGAGCCCTACAAGACGCCGCTCTTCTCCGCCTCCGAGTACAGCGTGGCCACCATCGGCAGGCACTTCAGCGACTACTCCAAGGACGGCGCCGCCACGCCCGGCCACCAGAGCAAGAGCAGCAACGTGGTGGGCGGAGAGTACGCCGTGCCCATCCTCTCCACGCCCCCGCCGCCCTTCAACACCGATTCCGCAGCGCCCTTCGCCACCACGCCCATCAGCGCGCCGCCCACGCCCTTCTCGCACGCCATCACACCGCACTCCACGGCCTCCACGCCCTTCAGGTAGGCGCTCTCGGGCCTTCTTGCGGGCAGATATGCGGGACATACACATGCACGTACACACAAACACACAAAAATGACACAGACACAAGGACATACACATGCAAATAGAGTAATGAAGACAGACAAACACGCACACACGCCCAACTCCTCCCCCACCCCTACTCCCTCCCTATCCGCCCACAAACGAACTCATCTCGCTCACATCTGACACACACACACACACACACAGACACATGTACCTTATTATCTTATTATCTTATCTTATCTCTTAATAACCTGACTGATGAGACCCACTTTTCACCCCGCCGCCCACAGCTCGTCCGCCCCCGCCCCGCCCATGACTCTGCCGCCGAACGGATTCCCTTCGCTCCTGAGGCTGTGCCCGGCCCCCCCGCCTCCCCCGGTGCCTCCCCCGCCCGAGAAGTACCTCACGCCGCCCGTCATCTGCAAGGTGAGCACCGACGCCCGCAGGTGGGGGCCGAGTCTGGCTCTTCAGTCGGGGAGTCGACTTGGTCAGCTGCTCATGCATTCAGTGGGAGGGAGGGAGGGAGGGAGGGAGGGAGGGATATGGGAAAAAATGTAAAGGAGAGGATGAAGAGAAAGAGTAGAAGAAAGGAAAATTGGAAGTAATGAAGGTAAATGTACATATATATATATATATATATATATATATATATATATATATATATATATATATGCATATATATATATATATATATATATATATATATATATATATATATATATATATATATATATATATATATATATATACAAAGAGAGAGAGAGAGAGAGAGAGAGAGAAGAAAGAGAATGAGAATGAGAATGAGAAAAAGAAGAGAAAGAGAAAGAGATAGAGAGATAGAGAGATGCAAAAGATAGATAAATGAATAGATACATACTAAATGTTTACACTGCCCTCCTAATGAAGACACAATCCATAACAAAAAAAAATGAATAAATAAATAAATAAAAATAAAACGTCATAAAAAAAAAAAAAAATGAAAAGACTCCCTGACGCAATGTAATTCACTAAATAAATAATTCGCTCAAATGAAAGTTGATGGAAAAAAGTAGCGAAAAGTTGTGCTTTGTTTCATAACAACTCATGTGCTCTGTTGTTCTTGGGTTGTTCGAAAAGCGGCATCGCAATTATTCAAAAGATACAGAATACCTTAGACATTTTTGGTACGTGTTTTCAATGTTTGATTCCTTTTTTTTATTGTGTTTCTTTATATATATATATATTTAAGGAGATGCTAATAATGGGGAGGGAAAGAAAAAAAAGTTTTGCGTGTACTTTTTTGTAGTGTTTTCGCTACGCAGGACTTTTCTAATACAAAGAGCATCAATTTTGTAACTCTGTTACAATATACACAAAGCATAAATCCGAGTCCGAAAAACAAAAACAAAGTGAATGCTTTTGTAATATATAAAGAGGGGAAGAAATAGCCAAAGGAAAATAGGAAGCAAAGGCAATCACACAGACAAATAAACAGAAGCCTTAGAGGGGACACTGAAGAAAAGAAATCATTCACGTAACTGACAGCGGCTCTCAGACATTTCCTTTCGGGAAAATAGACAAAAATGGAAAAGGTACACATCCATACACTCTTTAAGCACACTCAATCACTCGCTAACGTACTCATACACTCACTCACTCATTCAATCACACACTCATGTACTTACTCAAACATGCACACTAACATACACACGCATTAAAAAATAATAATGATAATAATTACCCGAATAAACTTTCCTTCTGTGGAACTTTAATCGACAGCAAAAAATATCTTTTCAAATGAGTCCATGGTTTAATTAGGCGATTGAATAATTAGCTAATTAATAAGATAGGTTCTTTATTTTGGGTTCATGTGATATTTACAGCTTTATAGAAGTTTTATTTTTTAACCATGTTGATAACAGTCAACAATGATTATAATTATGATAATAATCACAACTTTGATAATCATTATAGATAATGAAAAAAAAAAAGAAAAAGATAAAGATGATAATGACAATGTTGATAAAAATGAAACCGACAATATCATTAATCATAACATTAATGAAAAGATGATAATGATAACGATAAAACTGATGATGATAAAAATGATAACGGTAATGATAATGAGAGCAGCATCAGTAATAGCGACAACATAATGATATTGATGATAGCAATGATTGCAGAGTCAATGATGGTGTAATAATGCAACAGATCATTATCGCCAGCTTCATGTGATGGATTGCTCAACGTGATACAGACGTACCTACATATACATACATATCTGAAAGGCAAAGACGCCCGTGTTGATGATATGGCAGAAAAAAAGCCCTATACACTACATAGATTTATTGAAGAGCGTTTTTTCAATAAAGGAAGAAGACGAAAAAGAAAATAATGATACTAGTAAGAGATAAACAGGACATTTGGAGGAAGACCAATAAGAAAGACAAGAGAGAAAAGAAAACAGAGTATTGATGATTAGACGAAGAGACAAAAAGGGAAAAGATGAATGCAAGGCGTTAAAAAGCCAGCAGTCTTGCCTCCGGATTTGCGCAAATTGACATTGTCTGATCACTCGATCCTCTCCTCAGCGCTGGCGTCAGGGATTGGCTGTGTAATTCAATCCTATTGGGAATCCTCTGTCGCGTACCTTGATGGCTTCGGCGAGGTCCGCGATCCCGTTGTGTCGTTTATGATTTGGTGGGGCTTGCTGGCATCGAGACGCTAATGCTCGCTAGAGGTGCTGGCTTTTCGTCTTTGGTTCCTTTCCAGGGCTGCGTGTTCGTGTTGTTGCTGTTTTTTTTTTTTCATTTTTTTTCATTTTTCATTTTTCTTCCTTTGTCTTCTCTTGCAACTCTTCTTCCTTGGTATCCTCTCTCTTCGGTTATAACTCCTTTGCCCTTTTTCTCTCTCCTTCTTCCTCTTTTTCTCTTTCCCCTCTTCATCATCACCTCTCATCCTCCTCCTTCCCCTCCACCCGTCTCATTACCCCCTCTTCCTCACCCTCCTTAATCCCTCTCTTCAATTTCCCCTTTCATACTCGCCTTCCTCACCCTCCTTCTCCCCCCTACATCTTTCTCACCCTTTTCCTCGCTCTCCTCCTCCTCCTCTCCCCTTCTTCCTCCTCCTACTTCTACCCCCCCTCCCCTCTTCCTCCTCCTCCTCATACTTCTCCCCGCCCCCTCTTCCTCCTCCTCCTCCTCTTTCTCCCCTTATTCCCTCATCCCTCATCCCTCCTCCTCTTTCTCCTCACCCTCCTACACCTCCCCTTCATCCCTCATCTCTCATCCCTCCCCCTCCTTCCATCTCCCCAAGTGTCACAGTCAACCATACTATTCCCCGTTATTATTCTCCTGAGTTGGACGGAGTTATACTAATCTAAATAATGCAGTCAGACGCCGGAGTCCGCTGTCTGTATCCCCGCGGTGGGAGAGGGGAAAGGGGAGGGGAGGGGATGGGAAGGAGGGATGGGGGGGGGGAGGGGATGGGATGGAGGGAGGGATGGGGGGAGGGGAAGGATGAGAGGGAGGAATGGGGGGGAAGGGAAGGGGCAAGGGGAGAGAGGGATGGAGGGATAGAGGGTAGGGAAGGGAAGGGAAGGGGAAAGGGGAGAGAGGGTTGGAGGGATAGAGGGAAGGGAAGGGAAGGGAAGGGAAGAGAGGAAGGGGGAATGGAGAAGAGACGGCTAGAGAAAATGTGGGAGACTTAGAAGGCAGTGCGGGAGAAGGGAAGGAAAAAGGAGAGGGGGAGGAGGGAAGGGGAAGGAGGCAGAGGAGAAAAAGGAGGGCGATAAGAAAGAGAGAGAGGAAAGGAAAGGAGTAAATCAGAAGGGGGGAGTGACAGAAAGAGGAAGAAAATAAGATTGAGAGAAAAAACAAAAAAACAAACAAAGAATAAACAAAGTCATAATATTGCATGTAAGACCACAGGGAAAAGAATGAATGCCATTTCTTTTCTTAT
>BOPN01000320.1:64974-67474 GCA_017312705.2 Penaeus japonicus | reverse complement strand
GTATGTTGATCAGTTGAAATGTGCTTTTGGGTTTGTATTGTTGTTTTCTTACGTATGGTTAAAATGGTAATGAGCCTTTTTATCATTATTCTTCCTACCACCATTAATGTTATTGCTAATGTTATGATTGTTGTTAATGTCATTAGGTTATGTTAGGTTAATCACTATTATTATCATTATTATGTCTATCAATGTTATTATCATATCGCACTAATCCTTGATTAAATCTGAGTAATCTCTCTTTCTGATTTAACATTATTTATTATTCTGTTTGCTCTCGATGTCGACTGCTTTGTTTTATATCTTTTTCCCTAGAGTAAAACATTCAAAAACAGTGAATATCTCTTTAGGAACTAATAGAATAACAGCCAGTACAAAATATTCTCAACGTAAAGGAAATATTGAATATGCGAGCTAATAGAAACGCAGACTAGAGGAAAAGACAAAAAAGGAAAAAAAAAAAGAAAAGAAAAAAGTATAACAAGACAAATATGCAGGAGCTTTCCTCGCTGCCTCTGCCAAAGATGATAATGGTAATGCTGATGAAAAGAGAATAAAGATAATGAAGACAGAACAATGATATCAATAAAAGTGAAAGCCAAAAATAGAGAGTTGTGGTAGAAAAAGCCGGTTGTTGTGGCAGACGTGGGTAGATGAACATTTATGGAGATTTTCATTTTTGTTTTCTGTTTTTTTTTTTTTTGTTTTTTTTTTGTTTCGTAAGAGGGGATGAAGGGAGAAGTAGGGTGTAGAATTAAAAGGAATAGAAGAAAAGAAGGAAGGCTTGTAAGAAGAGGAGAAGCAGGAAAAAAAAGGAAGATTGAATTACAGAAACACGAGAAAACATAGAATATGAAACCATGGGGGAATATTCAAAGAAAAATTCTTACAAGAAAACTATAAAGCATGGTCACAAGAATATATTTTAGAAAAGACAAAGCAAAACAAAAAATAAAAAAAAAAAAGAGGATGGAGAGGAAAATAAATTAAAAAAAAAAGTAAAATAAGTAGTTACTCATCAAAAAAGAAAGAGAGAAAGAAAAAAAATATATATATATTTACATATATATACACATATATGTATATATATATATATATATATATATATATATATATATATATATATATATATATACATATATACCAATAAGAATAAGAAGAGCCATACATAGAACATGAAAATGGAAATGAATAGAAGCATAAAACATATGAAAAAATATGAGACAAACAACCCCGACATAAAGACAAGACAAGGAAAGAAAGAACGAAAAAGCAAAAGCAAATCAAGAGAGAATGAAGCCTACTGAAGTACCGCCATCGGACCCCCTCCCCCTTCCCCCTCCCCCCTCCCCCCTTCCCCCCGCGCCCCATCCCCTTCTTTGCAGCGTCAAAGCGAGTGAAAACCGTACCGCCCCGATGCTCAGAGTCCCTTCATCTGTCAACGGTTGCTAGGGGCGCCTTGTATGGGGACAGAGAGAGGGGGGAGGGGTTAGAGGGTTAGAGATGGAGGGGGAGGAGGAGGAGGAGGAGGAGGAGGACGGAGGAGTGGGAAGCAGATGAGGATGTGGGAGGTTCAGGGAAGAGAGATGGGGGAAGGTGTGGAGGATGGAGTGACGACATAGATCAAGGAAAAGAAACTAGTATATATATATATATATATATATATATATATATATATATATATATATATATATATATACATACATATACATGTTTGTGTGTGTGTGTGTGTGTGTTTGTATGTGTGTGTGTGTGTGTGTGTGTGTGTGTGTGTGTGTGTGTGTGTGTGTGTGTGTGTGTGTGTGTGTGCATGTGTGTGTGTGTATGTGTATTTGTGAGTATTTAAGTTTATATAAAGAGATGTTAATATAGAGAGATCAGCAAGGGGGAAATTAAAAGGAGGTAAGATACATGTAGAAAAAGAAATTAGGTGAGAGAGAAAGAAAGAAAGAAAGAAAAACTAGTAGTTATCGTGCTTTGTGTCTGTATGCGTCTGTGCATAAACACGGTACGTGAATTAAATGACTGCATCTATATATGTAAGACATCTTGACGATATCCTTTATTCTTTCTCCTCTTGGCAAGAACCAATCAAAAGGCGGCTTTGTCAGCGAACGGCTTCTGATTGGCTTTGGTCTTTCTCTGGAGAGTTGACGAAGAGGAGGCGTAGAGGATGAGGGAGGGGGGAGGGGTGAGGGGTGAGGTACAGGGATTATCAACAGGGATGAAAACATGAATAATTGAGCAAGAAAGAGAGATTTTACAGGTTACAAAAGAAAGGGAAAAAATCTTGAAAACTTCGTTAATCAGATTAAACGAATTGAATTGCTGATTTAATGAGTGAGCTTATGCGCATTAAGACATTCATAATGAGAGAGAAAGAATCAAAACGAAAAAGGGGAAAAGTGGAAAACGTATGTACATACACACATGAATAACTATCTATGTGTTTACACACACGCACACGCACGCACACACACACACACACACACACACACAC
>BOPN01000320.1:49974-52474 GCA_017312705.2 Penaeus japonicus | reverse complement strand
TAAAAGTAATAATGATATATTAATGATGATTGTTAATAATGATGATGATAATGATGAAGGCAAAACAATGTCAACAGCTAATCTAACAGAAAGGGTGCATGATAATACTTTCAATGATAGAAATGATAGTATAGTATCAATTATGATAATTCCAGTTGCAATGAGAGCTATACAGCCTAAGTGCAACAGAAAGACGAAACAAACAAACAAACAAACAAACAAATTATAGCTGAATCTTTGAATATGAATGTAATTAAAAGGACTTTAGGAAAATGAATAAGAGAAAATGTGTAAAAGCAAATATATAACGAAAAAGGGAAATGAATAGGGAGATAAAATAAAAGCAAATAAGGAAAATCAGTGTAGGGAAAATAAGATAATAAATTAGGAAAATCAGACTGGAAGAAAGGGGTTAAATAAGAAATAAGAATTAAAAAGAACAAGTTGGTGTATAAAAAAATAAATGAAAACAATGGAGAGTTAAGATCACGCAAGGAAACTGAGATAAAAAAAACATGGACAACAACAACAACAAAAAAGCAACCAGACATAGATAACAAATAAACACAAGCAAGTAAGGACATAATGAATGAAACAAACAATCAGTGGAATATATCTAGGGGCAAGATGAGGTGTTCTGGAAACCACCTGAGAGTAGTCACCTAAAGCTCCTATATCCCGCCGAAGCTCCATTTTTTTGCCCCTAGCTTTGTAGAAACTTTTTTTCTGTTCTTTTCCCCAGTGGGAATGATAGAACACAATTAATTCAGACACACTAACATGCACACGCACACGCACACACACATATACGCACACGCACACTAACACACGCATGCACACGGACACGCACACGTACACACACACACACACACACACGCACGCATACACACACACACGCACGCACACGCATACGCACACGCACACACACACACACACACACACACACACACACACACACACACACACACACACACACACACACACACACACACACACACACACGCCCCCACACACGTTCGTTTTTATACCATGGCTTATTATTCTTGGTTATAAATAAAGACTTTAGATATTTTAAAGTGTACACGAATAATTATTCTCTTGCTGAAAATATGAAACAAATATTTGATGATGATACTTTCAGATGATATGCTTTTAATTATGACACTTTTTTCATTGTCAGCAAAATACAAATGAATTTAGGAAAAGAAGAAAAAAAAGGTGATCGACAGTTGTTTGTGATTCTCTCAATAACAGTATATACTGGGAATGAAATTATTACTTGTTTTTTTCCGTTGTGATATTGCTATTCAGAATATTACTATTGATAATTCCCCATCAATCAAGTGATAGATATCGTTTTGTATCGTTGTCATCACCGTCATAACTATAATCATAGATGTATATTGTTATCGCTATTATTATTGCTACCATTATCATTTTTATTGTTGTTGTTGAGTCTGTTATTATCATTAGTATTATTATCATTATTGTTGTTATTATTGTTATTATTACTACTATTACTATCCACTATCATTATTGTCATTATTTCTATTATCATTATTATCATTATTATTATCATTATCATTATCATTATCATCATTGTCATTCTCATCATTATTGTTGTTACTGTTACATTATTACATTATTATCCTTATTAGTAATATTCCCATTATCATCATCATCATCATCACTATCATTACCATTGCCTTCACTCTTGATAGTCGGAATAGCAGTGTTGCCAACATGTCCATCCCTTTAATCATTAAATCCGCTTTCTTCCCCCCCCCCCTTCCTTCGTCGCGCCGCAGGTTCACCTCGGCGAAGTGGCAGGACTCACCGACACGAAGGAGAGTAATGGTCCGTGCCGGCAGGTCGTGCTCGCCGCCCTCCGTCAGGATGCTTCTCCTGAGGTGAGTGGTATGGGCTGGGGGGCGTGGGGGGATGGGTAGGGGAAAGGGGAGGGGATAGGGTAGGGGAAAGGGGAGGGGGATGGGGAGGGGAAAGGGGAAAGGGGATGGGGAAGGGGAAAGGGGAGGGGAAAGGGGAGGGGCTAGGGGGAAGGGGAGGGGGATGGGGAGGGAGAAGGGGAGGGGGAAAGAGAGACATGGGAACGGGAGGAGGGAGGGGCGGGGGGAGTGGTGGATGGAAGTTTTCATTGTTTCGATGAAAAATGTCTATAATATATTGATTGACATGACGTGGATTTGTCTGTTACAGGCAATCGATATTTACAGTTTTTTGTATCATTTTTGTATTTACATTTGTATTGATATATATAGCTATACGGATATTTGTACTCACATTTATATATTCATAAATAGATCTCTTTATATCCATGTCTCAACCAATATTGGTATATGTGTATCTCTACATCTTTATTCGAATTTATAATTTTTCTCTGCCTGTGTCCACTTTTATATCTACAACTATCCTAGGATCTATATGTTTATCATCGGACGTTTACTCTTGATTCCTCCGTTATTTCCTTGCTTTTACTGGT
>BOPN01000320.1:39974-44974 GCA_017312705.2 Penaeus japonicus | reverse complement strand
TTCTTATATCTCTCTCTTTCTCACCCCCTCTCTCTCTTACCCATTCCTCCATCTCTCCCCTTCCTTTCTCCTTCTCCCTCCCCCTCCCCCTTCTCCCCCCTCACCTCCCATCTCTCCCTCACCCTCACCTCTCGCCCATAAGACCTAGGACCTCCGGCGCTAACTTCTCCTCCTAACTTTCCCGGACGCAATCACAAGGCGAGTATACAAGCACGGTTAACATCTGCCTGTTTCAGTCACCCTCAGCACATCCCGAGGGTGAGCGAGGGTGTGCTCAAAGGCGTGTGCTTGGTGCTGTCTCTTTTATTTTCATTTTGGTACTGATTTTCTTCTTTTCTTTAATCTTCTTTTGATTCTTATATTCGTTTTCTCTCTCTCTCTCTCTTTTTATTTTTTTATTTATTTGTTATTTTTTTTTTACTTTCTTCCTGTTTCTTTTGATTATTGTCATGATCGTCATTTTCATCATCTTCATCTTCATTGATACCGTATTTATTATCTCTAGTTGATTATTTTCCTCCTTCTTTATCATTACTTGGTTCTTTTTATTCTCCATTACTCCCTCGATACTCTTCCCTTCTCCCTTCTCTATTTCTTCCTCTTTCCTCCTCCACCCCCCCCACTCCCTCCTCCAACTGCTCCTTCCCATCGATCCATCTCATCCACCTCTTACAATTCCTCTTTCTTCTTCCCTCTCTTTCTTTTCCTCCCCATCCTGACTCTCACTCCTTTCTCTCATTCCTCCTCTTCTCCCTCTTCCTACCCTTCCTCTTCCCCCTTCTCCTTCTTTCTTCCGTCCCTATCATCTCCTCCATCTCCATCGCCCTATCCTTCCTCTTTCCCCTTCTCACTTCCTTCCCTACCTCCTCCTCCTCTTCCATCTTTCTCCCCCCACTCTTCCTCATCCCCCCTCCCTTCCCTTGCACTCTTCCCCGTCTCTTTGTCTTCCACTTCCAGTCCTTCCCCAGCTCTCCCTCCCCTCCTCCTCCTCCTCCTCCATCTTTCTCTCCCCACTCTCCCTCTCCCCCTCCCTTCCCTTGCACTCTTCCCCGTCTCTTTGTCTTCCTCTTCCTGTCCTTCCCCAGCTCCCCCTCCCCCCTCCTCCTCCTCCCCCTCCTCCCCCTCCTGCTCCTCCTCCTCCGGCCGGATTAGACCAAAATCCAGCATCAATCTAACTTGCTCCCCGAGTTTAGTTCAGTTCCAACGCTAGTTTAATCTTCTTATGTGGCACATGATTATATAAGTTGTGAGCGTCCCTGTGTCTTGGCATTATTTGTGACGCCCGAGTGCTTGCGGCGGAGGTGCGGCTGGTGGAGAGGCGGATGCTGGGGATGCTGGGACGGATGATGCTGTTGGAGATGCTGCTGTTGCTGACGGCTGACTGTGAGGGTGGTGTTGGGGGGGGGGCGCTCTTATGGGATGTGCTGGCGTTGAGTGGCTAGAGGGAAGGATAGTGTTGGCGATGAGGGTATAGGGATGCGAGAGGAGATGCACTCGTGTTGGAGATGCTGATGGATATTCTGGTGTTGCTTGCTGTTGTTGGTGAAAGGTGGTCTTGTTGGTGATAGCAGCTGGTGTTGCTTAGGTATGCCGTGTTGATCGTGTTTCAAAAGAGTGTCTTGTGGCAATTGAGTTGCAGATGAGTGCATTGTGGCAATAGTGTTGTCAGTGACTGTCTCATTGTGGTGATGCGATTGGCGTGCAGAGATGGTGGTAAATGGTGTCAAGGGGTCATTTGGTGGAGGCTGTTCTGTGGCAACTGCGTCTTGTTTGGTATCTGTGGTCGTAAAAATTGCGATGAATTTGTTTTGGTAATCAATTACGTTTGGTAGTGGCTGGACTATGATGATTAACTTATTATGGTGAAGGCTGAGTCAGTACTACTTACGCTCTGAGCTTCGATATTACCAACTATTTGGATAGTGACCCAATGATAATAACCATAATTAGGTTTAGTAACATGTGTAACTATAGTAATCAACCGTGTAATTATTATTGACATATCGAGTGAAGAATTATCATGAATTTCACTGACTGTGTCGATGGCTTGTATCATGGCACCTGGTATAGGGCATGGCTCTGTGCGAGGAACCGAGGAGCCGAAGGGCCGAGGGGCCGAGGGGCTGGGAGAAGAACCTTGAGTCGTGTTGACTTGAAGGAATACATAGGGGGGAGAAGGGGGGGGGGGGTAGAAGAGGTCGTATGAGAAAGAGAGAGGGAAAGGGGTAAAGGGGGGCGTCCGAGGGGGAATAAGGGAGAGAGAATAAGAAACGAAAGATGACACACAGGCATACACTATATATATATGTATGTATATATATGTATATATATATATACATATATATATATATATATATATATATATATATATATATATATATATATATATATATATATATATATATATATATTATAGAGAGAGAGAGAGAGAGAGAGAGAGAGAGAGAGAGAGAGAGAGAGAGAGACATATATACATATATACATATATACATGCATACATACACACACACACATATAAACAGACTTATTCTATAAATACACTTACATCTACACAGTATAAGTAAGTATACATACATACATTCAAATATCGATACATAATATATAAGAAGGAAGCGAAGGCAAGCGCGCGCCCGCAAGCATAGGAAGGAGGAGAAAACGTGTAATCTCGACAGGAATCGTCGGCCGATCCAAGATACCCTTTCGGGTTGAGATGCGCATCACGGAAGCGAGTCTGAGATGCAGGAAAAGAGGGGAAACGCGGAGAGAAAGAGGGCAGGAAGGTGGAAGAGAGATGGGAGGTAGGAAGGGGAGAGGGAGAGGGAGAAGGAAGGTAGGAAGGTGGAAGGGAGATGGAAGGAAGGAGAGAGAGAGAGGGAGAAGGATGGTAGAAAGGTGGAAGAGAGATGGAAGACAGAAAGGGGAGAGGGAGAAGGAAAGTAGGAAGGTGGAAGGGAGATGGAAGGTAGGAAGGGGAGAGGGAGAAGGAAGGTAGGAAGGTGGAAGGGAGATGGAAGGCAGGAAGGGGAGAGGGAGAAGGAAGGTAGGAAGGTGGAGGAGAGATGGAAGGTAGGAAGGGGGAAGAAAGAAAGAGGACAGGAAGGAGAGAGAGAGAAAGAGGGCAGGAAGGTGGAAGAGATGGAAGGCAGGAAGGGGGAAGAGAGAAGGAAAGTAGGAAGGTAGAAGAGAGATGGAAGGTAGGAAGAGGGAAGAGAAAAAGAGGACAGGAAGGAGAGAGAGAGAAAGAGGGCAGGAAGGGATAAAAGAGAAAGACGGCAGGAAGTTGGAAGAGAACAAGAGGACATGGAGGAAGAGAGGAGGAGAGAAACGGTGGGGAAAAGAGGAGGAGAAGATAAAAGGCGGGAGGGTAGAGAGGCAAGGGGAAGGAAAGGGGAAGAAGTGCCGGAAGAGAAAAAAACGAAGAGCAGGAGCAGGGGAAGCGAAAGAGGGAGAAGAGAGGAGTGAAGACATAAGATAGGGGAGTAAGGAAGGAAGAAAAGAAAAGAAAAGAAAAGAAAAAAATAAACAGGCAAAGAAAAGGGAAGGATCTATGGTATTTAAAAGGAGCATGTGAGGAAGCAGGTAAGAGACAAGGAGAGAAGAGGTCTATTTTTGTATCTCACCCACTCCCTCTCTCCCTCTCCCTCTTTTCCTCTCCCTCTCTGTCCTTGGACGATTCTCCCACTCCTTCTGTCCCTGTTCCTTCTGCTCCTCTCTCCTATTCTTCCTCTCCTCTCTATTGCTGTAAATTTGCTAAAGGTAAAGGTAGGATGGTTATTTTCCCCTTTATCCTGCCTCCTCCCCTTCCGCCTCCTTCCCATTCTCATATTCCATTCCCTTCATCCTTCTGCCATCCTTCTCTCATCCCCTTCCTCCGCCCCCTCTCTCTCGTCCTCCTCTTCCTCCTCCTCCCTTTCTCCCTTCCCCGTACATCCTCCTTTCTCCTGTCAACCTCCTATTCCCCCCTTCCTCCCTCCACCGACCCCCTCCCCTCGTCCTCTGGTGGCCCTCCTGTCTTCTGTCTCCCGCCCTCCTCCTTCCCTTCCCACTCCCCCTCTCCCCTCCCAGCCTCACCCCTTACAATTCGCCATCCCCCCTCCTCCCTGTCCCTTCCCCCCTTCCCTTGCCTCTCTCCCCTCAGCCCCTAACCCCCCCACCCCCACCCCCTTCTCCGCCGAAATGAGAGTTGCGGTCTCTGTTTGACAAGTGGCAGCGTCCTGTAATAAATCCTCGGATATTACTCTTAGTGGGTTTGGATTACAGGGCTACTATGAAGGGCGAGGGGATGGGGGGGGGGGGGGGGGATTTTAGATGGGGAGGGGAGGGAGGGGGATTCTAGGAGAGGAGGGGGAAGAGAGGGAGGGGGATTCTAGGAGAGGAGGGGGAAGAATGGGAAGGGAGAGAGGGGATTCTAGGAGAAGAGGGGAAGGGATAGAGAGGGAGGGGATTCTAGGATAGGAGGGGGAGGGAGGGAGGGAGGGGATTCTAGGAGAGTAGGGGGGGAAGGGATAGAGAGGGAGGGGATTCTAGGAGAGGAGGGGGAGGGAGGGGGATTCTAGGAGAGGAGGGGGAGGAATGGGAAGGGAGGGAGGGGATTCTAGGAGAGGAGGGGGAGGGATAGAGTAAGGAAGGAAGCGGATTCTAGGAGAGGAGGGGAAGGGATAGAAAGGGAGGGGGTTCTAGGAGAGGAGGGGTGGTAAGGAGAATCTAGATGAGGGAAAGGAGAGAATGAGGAAGGGAAGGGATGTTGCGAGGGAAGGGGGAAGGGGTAGGGAAGGGGCGGAAGAAGGGGAAGAGAAGGAGGAAAGGGAAAGGTAAGGAGGGAAGGGAAGAGCAAACGTGAGAGTAAGGAAACGTGGAAGAGGAAAGGACACGTAAGAAGAAGAAGGGAGGGGGGGGGGGGGTAAGGGAAGGATAGAAACGGTAGGTTGCCTTTTTGCGACTGTTATACAGGCGATCCGAAACGCTAACAGGAGGGGATCAGGGGATTTTTCCTTCGTGAA
>BOPN01000320.1:29974-32474 GCA_017312705.2 Penaeus japonicus | reverse complement strand
GATTTGGTTAGCAGTACACCTAAAGGCATATATGTGTGTATTTATACATTCCCACATATGTGTGTGTTTGTGTTTGTATGTCTAGTGTAAATATGTATATATGTGTGTGTGTGTGTGTGTGTGTGTGTGTGTGT
The DNA here is from genome assembly GCA_017312705.2 of Penaeus japonicus. Taxonomy (NCBI): domain Eukaryota; kingdom Metazoa; phylum Arthropoda; class Malacostraca; order Decapoda; family Penaeidae; genus Penaeus; species Penaeus japonicus. The sequence goes on along the minus strand of BOPN01000320.1, from coordinate 32,340 downwards.
GGTGTGTGCATGCTCGCGTGTGTGCATGCTCAAGCAGGCGTGTTCAGAGAGACCATTGAAAAAAACCATCACACACACACAAACATATCCTCTAAACAGAATCCTAATGCCCTTGTTCCTCGCTCTCGCCTTTCAGGGTCACTTCAGCAGCCGCAGCGACGTTTGGTCCTTCGGTGTGACACTGTGGGAGATGCTGACCCTCGGGCGCCAGCAGCCCTACGAGCGCCTCTCCGACGAGGGTGTCATCGAGAACCTGTCGCACTTCTACCACGACGATGGAGGGGAGGTGAGTCAGGGGGAGGGGGAGGGGGAGAAGGAGGGGGAGGGGGAAGGAGGTGAGTCAGGGGGAGGGGGAGGGGGGTGAGGGGGGAGGGTGAGGGGGTGAGGGAGGGGTAGGAGGAGGGGGAGAAGGAGGGAAGGGGAGAGGGAGAAGGAGAGAAGGGGAGAGGGAGAGGGAGAGACGGGGAGAGGGAGAGGGAGAAGGAGGGAAAGGGAGAGAGAGAAGGAGAGAAGGGAAGAGGGAGAAGAAGGAGAGAGATAGAGGGATGGAGAGGTAGAGGAAGGAGGAGGAGAGGGAGAAGGAGGGAAGGGGAGAGGGAGAAAGAGGGAGGGGGAAAGATAGCAGGAGAGTGAGGGAAGAACGGATGGGAGGAGGGAGAGAAGAAGAGAGGGAGTGGGAGAGAGAGGGCAGAGGAGAGGGAGGGAAAGGGAGAGAGAAAGGGAAAGGGAGGGAGGGAAGAAGGAAAGGAAGGGAAGAAAGAATGAAAAGGGAAGAAGGAAGGAGAAAGAGAGATGGAGATGAAGAGAGGGAAGGAGGGAAGGAGGGAGGAAGAGTGGAAAGGAAGTATGGAAAGTGAGTATGGAGGAGGGAGGGAGGGAAGGGGAGAAGGAGAGGGAAAATCAGACAGGAGAGAGGGAGAGGGAAATAGGGAGAAAGGGCAACGGAGGGTGGGTGAGTAGGAAAAAAGACGGGAGAGTGAGGTGGAGAGGGAAAAGAGAGAGAGAGAGGGATAGGATGGAAATAGACAGCGAGGGAAAGAGGTGAGTGAGAGAGGAGAGGGAGAGGGAAAGGAAGAGCATGGAAGGGGAGGGAAAGTAGCAAAGAGAGGGAAGGAAGGAAGGAGTAAGAAAATGAAGGAGTCCAGTGTAGGGAAGAAAGAGAGTAAAACCGAGGGATAAAGAAAGAGGGAGGAAGGGGAGGTTATGGAAAGATTTCAGGAACGAATTGTAGGAAGAGAGAAGAGATGGGGAGGGAGAGGGAAAGAGAGGGAAGGGGGAAGGGAGGGGAAAAGGGGGGAAGGGAGAAGGATAGGAATAGAAGAAGGAGGGAATTGGAGAGAAAGAGAAGCGGTTGGAGAAGAAGAGGTAGAGTGAAAGAGAGGGGAGGAGGTGCTTGTAGAGGGAGATAGAGAGTGAGCAGCTAGAAACCCCAAGAAAAGAGAGGGAGAGAGAGAGAAAGAGAGAGAGAGAGAGAGAGAGAGAGAGAGAGAGAGAGAGATAGAGATAGAGATAGAGATAGAGATAGAGATAGAGATAGAGATAGAGATAGAGATAGATAGATAGATAGATAGAGATAGAGGTAGATAGATAGAGAGATAGATAGATAGAGAGAAGGCAAAAGCAAAAACAATAAAACACACAACCTCCCATGGATATGCTCTCCCTGTTCAGCAAAGTAGAATAATCACAGAATGCTGTCTGCGGCCAAAAGGTGTTGAGTGATAATAGCTTCCTAAGTTCTGTCCTCGGAGGAGAGGCACGGAGCGCGTGAGAATGACACGTAGGAGATTAAAGAGAGAAAGAGGAAAGGAATTGAGGGAGTTAAGATGGGGTTCAGAGGAGGGGAAGGGGGAGGGGGCAGGAGAATAAGGACTTTTCAGTGGTACTATTACTGCTCTCTCTCTCATATATATATATATATATATATATATATATATATATATATATATATATATATATATATATATATATATATATATATATGTATATATACACAGTATTTATTTTTGGAATGGTGTGAGTAAGTGAATGAGTGAGTGAGTGACTGTTTGTGTTTATATTCATATATTTGTTATGAGGAGAGATAAAACGACTATAACTAACACATATACACACACAAATGCACGTACACGAACAGACAGACACCACACACACACGCCGTCGCACTCAAAGCCCCAGCCTTAATCTCCGGGTCTCCTTCTCGCGCAGATGTTCCTGTCGCAACCCGCCCTGTGCCCGAGGGAGATCTACGACCTCCTTCAGGAGTGCTGGAGACGCAACGAGGCCGACCGGCCCAACTTCAGGGACATCCATGTCTTCCTCCAAAGGAAGAATCAGGGCTACTCCCCGGAGGCGTGAAGGATGGG
>BOPN01000320.1:12474-24974 GCA_017312705.2 Penaeus japonicus | reverse complement strand
ATGGATATATGATATTCTCATATTTGGAACCTGAGTGTTTTAACAAAGGTGATACTGTAGTTATGAAGTTTGTACAGTTAGGTAGTCCAGCATTTTTAACAGAGACGTCGAGTGTGTTGCAAAAAAAAAAAAATAATAAATAAAAATAAAAAAAAGAGAGAAAAAGAAGAGAGAAAAAGTGGATGAAAATTTTTGACTGAAGGCTTCACCGCGACCCGTTGTTTCGAATGTGTGGTTCTACCTGAATTATCCTTTATGTGTCAACTTACTGTATTTTTGCGAAAAAAAGAAGAGTAAGGAAAGAACTGATTTGCTGATTATTTTACGAAAATGAAAAAAGAAACGGAAGGGAAACGAGATACTGTGAATTATTGTCTTTTCAAAAGTTTACTTGACGTTGTTCTAATTGCCTGCAAAAATGGATGAGCTATTTTCACCCTTCTTGTCCCGTGGCAGTAAGGCCTAGTTTATGGTCCCAAAGCCGCAAAGGACGACTCTTTCGCCACAGAGACAGGAAGGGAGACAATAGCACATCATACAGGCATTATGTTCATGAAGGTGTTACTGTTTTGTAACTGTAAACTTGTTTTTTCTTTTGATATTTACAGGGGAATTTTGTGCAATTTCTTGAACGGTGCGAGTTGTGAAAGTTTAGGTTTAGAAGAATAATTAGAGCTGTAACGTGTGATGAAAGACCATACAGAGAGAGAGAAAAAAAAAAAAAAATACGGAGAAAGTAGAGATGGGAAGCGAAAAGGGGAGACAGTAAATATTGAGAAAGGCCCCCCAAAATAAATAGCAACCAGGAAAAAAAAAAAAAAAACAGAAGAAGAATCGAAGAAAAGTGAAGAACGAAACAATGAAAATATACAAGACGCTCCACACTAGAAGGTCTAAACACACTTGCCGAAAAGTTGACACACTTGACCCAAATAACGTCAGAAAACCCATAAGGAATAAAATGAAATAAAGAAAAAAAGAAAAGGAAAATCCACAGACCTCAAAACCACCGTAAATAAAAGATCGCAAGAGACAATCAGGAACACACATATCAAAATGGATGCCATGATGACATCCACATTATCGCTTTTCTTATTATCATTTTTCAGATTATTATCTTCTTGAATTCCCAATTATTATCATTATTTAATCAAGCTCTCGCACGCAGATTCAGATTTCCTCGTCTCCCAACCTTACTCCCCACATCCTTTGGTGCTTGTGCTTAGTGTGTGACAAGCAAAATACATCGAGACTTTTGACTTAGACAAATTAATTGAGACAAGCGGTTTCATATCAAAAGGGACAGGTCATATAGGTTGTCCCTGGCCCTAGTACATCGGGAAAACGACCTTAAAGTAGTCGTTTTTTTTCAGCAATTTGAAAAGCCATGGATAATAAAAATGTTTAATGAATCGGATACTGCTTCTAAAAAGTCGTTATCCGTTTTGCTATATATATATATTGATTTATGTTGTTGCAATTGCTGTTATTATTCTTTGTGTGAATATTATTGTTATTGCTCTTATCATTATAATTATCTTTCTTTATATTTTTATTACTATTATTATCATCATTATCGCTATCTTTATTATTATTATTATTATTATTATTATTATTATTATTATTATCATCACTATTATTATTGTTGTTATTATTTTTCATATCATTATTAGTATCATTACATTTATCATCATTATTATTATTATTATTATCATTATTATTATTATTACTATTATCATTATTATTATTATTATTATTATTATCATTATTATTATTATTATTATAATCATGATTATTATCATTATTTCGATCATTATCTCAAATATTATCACCATTATCATATTCTTTATTATTATTATCATTATGTTTTAAGATTATAATTATCCTTCATTTGAAAAAAATCCTCACTGGTAATACAGTCAGTGCTCAAAGTACTTCTTAATATTCAGTCAGTGTTACTGTTAATTCTACAAATTTCCCACAAAATAAGGTATTTTCAAGATTCATTAGTCTTGATAGATAAAAAGTCCGTTTGTGTTGCCAACGGGGTTTAAAAGATCAAACTACAATACAGCTAGGATATGTGAGAGAAATAATCCTACAACTTGTTATCGGTTTGGTAAACGAATGGGTAAATAAATAGCATCAAAAGGTAAAAATACACACAAGTATGTACGCCCCTATCCCGCATCCCCACCCCCTCCCCCTCCCCCTCCCCACCCCCTAACCCCACTCCTTCATTTCCCAAATCCAAGAACCGTTTTCTGTAAATACGAAGAAAAAAAATAGCATTGAGTATCTGTTCTTTTTAGAATTCATGGCTCACATTTATTTTAGAGATCGATTTTCTTATCAGAATGACGTATCTTTAAGGTGAAGAATAAAAAAAACGTTTTTTTTCTAGAGAATAAACGCACTATATTTGTAGATTCTCTGTTTCACTCATCTCTCGCTGTCTCTTTTGGGGAAATGAATATATCTATATTAATTCATCATTATAAGTAGATGTGTATTGTATACTTATATTGGTAGAGACTCACCATCACAAGTATTTTCATTAAGATTATGATTTCGTGCCTGCATTTAATTTTGTGTATTTATTTACTTGTCTTCGCTTCCTTTGGCTGCGTGAACGGTTAGCACGCTGATAGAAGAGTGAAAATCTGAATGCGTTTGAGACTTCGGATCAATAGCGCGTGTTGGCGATACGAACACTCACTCACGAGTGTCTATTATTAAATATCTATATGGGACAACGCTCAAATGGGGCGTGTGATCTGTGTTGCTCATACTAATTTTCTCCCGTTATTTGCCTATGTATATTCTCTCAGACATCAAGGTTTTCACACAGGTAACCACACCAACACACTCATACTCGTACTCACTTTCGCACACACTCACACGTACACGATCAGACACACACACACACACACACACACACACAACACAACACAACACAACACAACACAACACAACACAACAAAACCCAACACCCAGTGGAATATAACACACAGCACATTATACACTCATACACACATACATAAAGAGAGTAAAAATTATAGACCAGAAAGCCAAGTGCCTGAGCATGAGCATTCTCTGACGTCATTAAGCTTTAAACAAAATGGAAAAGAAGGAAAAAAGCTTTTGTCGTCACCGCTTTTACTCCCTCATACAGACCTTATTTCTGAACCCTTATTACAAGAACAGAGGCTCATACAACGAAGTATTTGGAATAAGAGAACCTGTAGTGTTCATCATAGTTGATGGATCTTATTGAGCTAATGATAAATTTTAGTTAGTAATGAATATAATGTAGATTTGGATACCCCCCCCCTCCCCCCTTCAGGTATCTTCTACATGTACTTGCACGTTTATGTAGATTTGATGGATCTACATGGTTTTGCAGTAGATTTGATTTATCTAACTACCAGTTGTGTTTATTTTTTCACATTTAATCAAATGGGCTTACACACACACACACACACACACACACACACACACACACACACACACACACACACACACACACACACACACACACACACACTGTTACGCATGCATACACGCACACACACGCATGTATGTATGTATTCCTCTTGTAAATGGTTGGTAAAGAAGAAGGCAGATAGAAATATCTGACACATGCTTTTTGTAAATCAGCTAAAGAGAGACATTTTGTTGCTTTATATATTATTCCACAGACTTGGTAATTATACTACTTTCAAACCTATATTCATCTGAACGACAATGCGCAAATATATATTTCTAAAATACAAAAATTTCTATTTCTATCATAGATATCTCTTTTTTCTTACACTTAATCCACACTTACGTAAGTCCCCTTCCATACTCCTCCGCTCCTCATCCTCCAAGCATCCGAAAAACCGTTTGCTTCCCCGCTTGCTGTAGGTCTCAGCTTTCATATAAGAGCATACACATACGCAAGGACATACATGCATAAAAGTATACACTTACACGTGTAGATACGCATATAAAAGGAGATATAACAAAGGAAGCACACACACACACACACACACACACACACACACACACACACACACACACACACACACACACACACACACACACACACACACACACACAAACAGAGCCTCAAAACAACAATCTACAAGCCACCTCGCTTCTTAAAGCCAGACTCCTTTACAGGTCAATAGAAAGGGTGCATCCTAAACCGATTCTTTCCCACTTAACCCACCCGTTTATCTTAATCAACAAATATTGCACCTGAGTTCGTATATTTAATAGATATTGAAACAACAAAAGCAGATATACAGGAGGTATATTCACTTAGTTTATTCGTAGTCCGTCTTGGACACTTTTCTCTCTCCATCTCTGGCCCATAACACCTGCACGCGGAACTCCTTCGGGCTTCCTTTATTAGCTAAGGATTAGCTATTGGTAAGTCACCCCCCCACCCCCTACACACACACGCACCTCCTACTCCCTCTCCCCCAAAGTCTCTCTCTACACTGCCTTCAAAACAATCATGTCTGTTCAGTAAAGTGCAACCATCAAATAAAAAAAAACTTTATTTGTGTCTCCTACCAGTGCTATGAACTATTTTGTTATTGTTGGTATCATCATCAGTTTTATCAGTGTTATTTTAGTTATGTTATGTATAATTGTAACGACTTTTACTTTCATAACTAGTACTATTTTTTATCATTTCCAAGTACCGATTTTCCCCAAGTACGTGTGCCAGAAAATCTTTATCATCGAATCTCCTAAAATTTCGCGGCGACTTGGCTCCTTTGCCATTATGATAAAGGCCGCTAATGGGTTTGATATCTGAAGCCATTATATTACATTTTTCTTAATTCTTTATTTCAATTTGGACTGAATTCCTTGAAGTATATATATATTCGTACCGAAAAGCTCCAGAATATACACGCACTGATTTTATTCTTGATTTTTAAAGTGTTACAAAAGAGTGTGGTATTCTATACATATACCTAACCCTTCTTGCCTTTTAGAATATCAAAACAATGATAATTTTAAAGTTAATGATAGTAACTTTTGATCACACACTACCGCCTGACCCTTTGCGTAGAGTACTTTACGTAGAAGATTAACAAAATAAGAAGTAAAATATTAAAAAAAGAAAGATGGGAGATCCAAGAGGATTATTTCCAAGTTCATTTGTTTATTTGTACTTAATATATAATCAATTAAGCTTTCCTTAGTCACTGCTATAAACAATTTTAAGCTCTGCATGTAAGTCAATAGGTAAAAAATCAAAATGTTTTTACTTAGCTATAGGTTCAATATGGTCTCATTCGATGCACTTTTGAAATCACCAATCAGCGTCCAAGGGTGAAAACTACGAATGTGATTGGCTCGCTCATAACGGATTTAAAAGACGAACTCTCCACCCCCGTTAAGGTTTTTAGTGTAGCGAGTTTTGTTTAGATTCGTTGAAACTTATATATATCCCCCTAATATAAGCTCAGCCAATCGTCTGTTACCTCTCATAATGTATAGAACGTACAGCATGTTTGGCCTCGAAAATGTAGTGTTTTACTGTGACATTTTTATGACATATTTTGTGACACGTTGTGACCCCCAAGCACATAAACAGACGTCTACGTGAGATGTCTTGTACGCCGTTATTGGTCAGGATATCAAGAGGGAATGAGATCGTAGCCGCTCAACTGTCGTCTCTCTGTGACGTGTAATGATTTCGACCAATCACTTGGTGTCTCTCTCTCTAACCCCAACCAATCATGTGCTGCCTAAGAGAATCGAGGTCGGTGATTGGTGAATTCGTGAGTGTGTTAACTGTAACGTGAGTATAGCAAGGTCAAAATGTACATAGCCTTAACCATCTCTCCTCAGATCTTGTTTCTGGTGCCAACAAACTTGTAAATAACGCTAGATATTTATTGACTCACCTAAGATGTAATAAAATGTTTGTATAAAAATACTCATTTTGTTTTCTTTCTTTACCTACTTTCTTTGTTTTTTAAGAACAATAAATATAGCGAAAGCCTTTGGATTGCAAAAGAGAAAGATAAAGAGAAGTTCTGGTTATCTTTAACGAGCACACGCTATTATGTGTTATAAAATGAGATTTGAAATGTTATGATAAAAAGGTGGACAACAAAAGCAAGGACAACAACAGAAACAATAGATATGTCGGACCAGTGTCATTAAAGTGTTGATGATATAAAATATAATGACAATAATTACAATTGTGATGTTAATGCTGATAAGAGTATAAAAGAAGATGACAATATCAAGGAATAAGTTGCAGTAACATTACTGATGCAACTACTACTACTATAATACCAACAACAATGATAAGGATGATAATAACAGTTATGATAGTTGTTACTATAATACTGAATATATAGTAGATATAATAGTTACTATAATACTTAATATATAGTAGATATAATACAAACAAAGTGAATGACGGAAGTAAGGATAATGGTAATGAAAATAACAACAATACCGTAATTGCAAAATATGATGATGCCTACGATATTATTGCAAATATAATAACGATCATATTAATTATTTTATGGAAAACACCGTGATAATAATGCTGGTGATAAATACAGTGATAAAAAAATATAATAACAATGATATTAATAATGGTATCAACCGTGATAGTTATCTTTACCAAGATTCAAATGATATGATAGAAACAGTAATAATGGCAATTGGTAATGAATGAGAATGACAAAAAATATGTTAATAGTAGTAGAAAGAATAATGATAATAATGATGAAGGTAATTTTAATATATAAGATCATGATGGTAATAACTGTAATCAAAGAAATGCAATTATTGATAGTAATAGTTATAATGTTAAATGTAATAATGGTATTGACACTTTTACTACTACTGTTAATAATAATGATAATAATTATAATAGTAAATATTATAGCAAGTGAATAACGATAACAGTAATGATGGTAATTTTAATAATAATGATAATAATGATAATAATAACGGTAATAGTAATGTGGATAATGATATTAATAATGATAATAATGATAATGTTTTGGATGATGATAGCAATACTACTACTACTACTACTATCAACAATAATAATAATATTAAAGACGATAATGATACCGATGAATACTATGATAATCTTGTAAGAGTAAATTTATGTAATAAGGATGCCATTAATACTTATTTATGATAAGGATGGTATAAGCACTAACATTTTGGATTACTAACAGTGAGGTTAACGATGATTATACTTATAACTATAATGATAATGATAGCAACATAAACAACAACAATCATATTGTTAATAATGACAATAATTATTATAGTGATAATGAAAACAATGACAACAACAACTACAGCAACGTTGATAACAGTAATGATGATAATGATGATGATGAAATTAAAACAATGGTAACAATAACATTGATAATATTGATAATGACAATGCCAATGTTAATAATAATGATAAAGATAACAATCATGATACTCATAATCATTATAATGATAATGATAATGGTAATAGTATTAATAATGTTAATAATGATAGTATTAATGATAATAATAGTGTTGATAACAATAACAATAATAAAGATAACTATAACGATGATGATAATGATAATGATAATAATAACGATAATAATAATAACACTGATGATGATAATGATGACATTTTACAATGATGAAAACATTATAAATCATGGTGACAATAAAGCTGTCAAGAAAGAAAGCAAGATACAAAAACGAAAATAAGACACAGACAACAATAATTTGAGACAGAAAGGAGAGCCACCAGAAAAAAAAGAGAATCGACAGAAGACAAGAAAGGAAATGCCAGAAGCAAAAAAATAAAAAAAATAAAAAAAATAAAAAAAACACGAAGCAAAGAATACCAGTAAACAAATCCAGTGATGTATCGCTTCCACATTTTAACTCTGAGCAAACATCGTTCGAAATAGCTTCTGTATTTGAGAACAATCATATCGCAATGTTTGTTTTTTCCCTGCATTTACTTACATTTGCATTGTTGTTTGGAAGAAATGGGGAGGAAGAAGATGAACGCCAGTATTGTTGTATTTTTGAAATGTTGTGAGATGTTTTTGGTGAATATATGCATTCGGTTGAAGAAAGTGGAATTGTGTTTCAGTTTTTTTAATTCGATATTACCGATTTATTTTTCCTTGAAGCGTTGTCAAATACAGGACAAATTACTTGAAGTGATAAAGAAATATAATGATAATGACATTAATAATGATATCAACCGTGATAGTTATCTTTACCAATATTCAAATGATATGATAGAAACAGTAATAATGACAATCGGTAATGAATGAGAATGACAAAGAATATGTTAATAATATTAGAAAGAATAATGATAATAACGATGAAGGTAATTTTGATATATAAGATCATGATGGTAATAACAGTAATCAAAGAAATGCAATTATTGATAATAATAGTTATAATGTTAAATGTAATAATGGTATTGACACTTTTACTACTACTGTTAATAATAAAGATAATAATTATAATAGTAAATATCATAGCAAGTGAATAACGATAACAGTAATGATGGTAATTTTAATGCTAATAATAATGATAATAATAATAATAATAATAATGTGGATAATGATACTAATAATGATAATGATGATAATATTATGGATGATGATAACAATGCTACTACTACTACTACTACTATCAACAATAATAATAATATTAAAGACGATAATGATACCGATGAATATCATGATAGTCTTGTAAGAACAAATGTATGTTAGAAGGATGCCATTAATGCTTATATATGATAAGGATGGTATAAGCACTATCATTTTGGATTACTAACTGTTCGGTCAGAGATGATTATACTTATGACTATAATGATAATGATAGCAACATAAACAACAACAATCATATTGTTGATAATGACAATAATGATTATAGTAATAATGACGACAATGCCAGCAATAACTACAGCAACGTTAATAACAGTAATGATGATGATGATGATGATGATGAAATGAAAACAATGGTAACAATAACATTGATAATATTGATAATGAAGATATTGATAATGACAATACCAATGTTGATAATAATGATAAAGATAACAATCATGATACTTATAATCATTATAATGATAATGATAATGGTAATAGTATTAATAATGTTAATAATAATAGTACTAATGATACTGATAGTGTTGATAACAATAACAATAATAAAGATAACTATAACGATGATGATAATGATAATGAGAATGATAACGATAATAATAATAACAATGATGATGATAATGATGACATTTTACAATGATGAAAACATTATAAATCATGATGACAATAATACAGAAACGAAAATAAGACACAGACAACAATACTTTGCGACAGAAAGGAGAGCCACCAGAAAAAAAAGAAGAGTCGACAGAAGACAAGAAAGGAAATGCCAGAAGCAAAAAAAAAAAAAAAAAAAAAAAAAAAAAAAGAATACCAGTAAACAAATCCAGTGATGTATCGCTTCCACATTTTAACTCTGAGCAAACATCGTTCGAAATAGCTTCTGTATTCGAGAACAATCATATTGCGATGTTTGTTTTTTTCCCCTGCATTTACTTACATTTGCATTGTTGTTTGGAAGAAATGGGGAGGAAGAAGATGAACGCCAGTATTGTTGCATTTTTGAAATGTTGTGAGATGTTTTTGGTGAATATATGCATTCGGTTGAAGAAAGTGGAATTGTGTTTCAGTTTTTTTTTTTATTCGATATTACCGATTTTTTTTCTTGAAGCGTTGTCAAATACAGGACAAATTACTTGAAGATCTTGATTACCTAAAAAATAACATGACAAAGATTCAAGCAATATCAATAGTAATGATATAATCAAACATCAAAATAGAAAAATAGAAACCAAACACAAAAAAAGAAAAGAAAAGAGAATTAAGAGGAGAAGGAGAAGGAGTAAGCAAAAGAAAACACACATATACACACACAGAAAGAAAAGGAAAAGGACAGACGAAAGAAAAAAAAGAAAAAGAAAAGAAAAAAAGAAATAAGAAAAAGCGATCACAACCAAACGGAGGAGGACGAAGAGGACGAAGAACTGGGAGAGAATCAGGGAATTTCACTCCAAAACCTAAAATATGTCCTCGATTGTTTCCAGCGGATCAAAGATACGTCGAGTCGGCAAAGGAGGAGAGGGAGATACGAGCCGAGAAACATCAAAGGGGAAAAGGGAAACGGAGGAAGGGGAATGGGGAAAGACAGGCTTACGGAGTATATGTGTTTATCTATATCTACCCATGCATATATCTGTCTGTATGGGAAAGGCAGGAGAGGGGGAGGAGGGAGGGAAGGGGGAAGGAGGGAGGCAAGGAGGGAGAGAGGGAGAAGGAGGGATGGAGGGAGGGAAAGGGAGGGAGGGAGGGAGGGAGGGAGAGGGAGAGAGAGAGAGAGAGAGAGAGAGAGAGAGAGAGAGAGAGAGAGAGAGAGAGAGAGAGAGAGAGAGAGAGAGAGAGAGAGAGAGAGAGAGAGAAAGAAAGAGAGAAAGAGACAGAGAGAGAGAGAGAGAGAGAGAGAGAGAGAGAAAGAGAGAGAGTAGGGGGAAAAAATAAAAGGAGTGCGTGGAAGATGAAAGAAAAGGAAGAGGAGAAGGAATAAAAAAGAGAGCAACGAAGAATGAAGGTAAAACTTAGAGATTAAGAAGGTGGAGGAAAAGGATAAAGACGAGAAAGAGGAAGAGGAAAAGGATAAAGACGAGAAAGAAGAAGAGGAAAAGGAGGAGAATAAAGAAAAAGAAGAGGAGAAGAGAGAAAAAGAAGGAGAAATAAGAGACGAGGAAGATAAAAAAAGGAGGAGGAGAGGGAGAGGGATTCGGAGAAAGTTAATAAGATCTTCTTATTGGGGAAATAAGAAGAAAATCCCACCCTATTTAGGGCCTAAGAATTCGGTGATCTTGAAGGAAGGCCTGAGAGCGATCTATGGGAGGGAGGGATAAGGACCACGTGCTCGGGGGATGGGGTGGGGTGGGGGGTGGGGGGTGGGGATAGCAGAGGGAGGAGGAATGCTGATGATAATAGTAGTGATAGTAGCAGTTGCAGTAGCAGAAATAATAGTAGTAGTTTTAGTAGCAGTATTAGTAACAGTAGTAGTAGTTGTAGTAGTAGTAGTAATAGTAGATTTTGTAGGAATAGTAATAGTAGTAATAGTAATAATAGTAGTAGTAGTAATAGTTTTAGTAGATACTATTACTACAGTGAAAATAATAGTAATAATAGTAGTAGTAGTAATAGTATTAGTAGATTTTGTAGGAATAGTAATAGTAGTAGTAATAGTAATAATAGTAGTAGTAGTAATAGTATTAGTAGATTTTGTAGGAATAGTAATAGTAGTAGTAATAGTAATAATAGTAGTAGTAGTAACAGTATTAGTAGATTTTGTAGGAATAGTAATAGTAGTAGTAGTAATAGTAATAATAGTAATAGCAGTAGTAGTTGTAGCAGTAGTGGTAACTATAGTAGTAGTAGTAGTAGTAGTAGTAAAAGTAATAGTAACAATGGCAGTATTTGTGTAGTAGTAGTAGTAGTAGCAGTAATAGTACTAGTGGTAGAAGTAATAATAGAACCACCGCGCCTAGAGGTGGTTAAAAAAAGGGAAAAATGACCCATCAGGAATATCACACTGCAACATATCAAGCCAACCTGAGTAAACAAAAGGGAATCAAGTCATTGCTATCGAAAAAGCGCCAGGTAAGGCAAGAGGACCAACTCCAAGTGATTATCCTATATTTATCGCACGAATCGCGCCAGAAGGAAGAGGAACATTGAATGAACTGGTTAACAACTTCGCCAATGGAAACCCAAGCTACAGTTCACCAAGCCAGCGCTCGTGTGGATCTTCCTTTGATGTTGCAACACCATTTAGTGCACAGGAGGCTCTGAGGCTTCGTCATGATGGGATATAAAAGATCAAATGTTGCAAAAAAAGAAAAAAGAAAAAAAAAGAAAAGCCTTCCGTTCTAGAAGAATGAGACAAGAATCGCCCTTAGGTACTCGAGAATCCTGGACGTGTGGGGAGAGAGCCTTCTTCAACATCTGCATCTTCGAACTGTGGCTTCATGTTATCGGGGATTTGACGCAGAAGATCACAGCCGAAATGCAGATTAAAAAAAAAAAAAAAAAAAAAAAAAAAAAAAAGGGGGGGGGGGGGGGGGGCTTTTGAAAAGAATCCACACCATAGATCACGGAACTTTCCAATGAAACCCTTATATCAAACCTTTCCACACAGAGAGAGAGAGAAAAAACAAAACCAAAAAACAGCAACAATCAACAAATCTATAGCTGCTTGAGTGAAGTGCCACCTGTCACTCTCGCTGCTCCATTCTGCTCCACTGTAGCTGTGAGGAGCTCCATCGCCAAGCCTCAAGACTCACTCGCTCTGCCAAACGGACTACGAACCATGTCCAGAGTGGCATCGGAACGCGCGGCTCAGTGACGGAACGCAGTGCTGAGTATAATGCAATC
>BOPN01000319.1:522618-529730 GCA_017312705.2 Penaeus japonicus | reverse complement strand
TGTGTGTGTGTGTGTGTGTGTGTGTGTGTGTGTGTGTGTGTGTGTGTGTGTGTGTGTGTGTGTGTGTGTGTGTGTGTGTGTGTGTGTGTGTGGGCGTGTGTAAGAGAGGGAGAATGATAGGAATAAGATTATCGCAAAAAAGCATAAGACCTAATACGCGCCGTGGCGTGTAGTACATATACATTCAAAGCTGGCATTTCAAATTACTCTTAAATACAGAGCAGAACACAGACCCTCTTAATTGCTTTTCATGCGCACTTTTTTTCTCTCTCTCTTTTTCATTTCTCTTTCACAAAGCTGGAGCTCTTGACAACGCCCCCCCCCCCTTCCCCCCACCCCCGCCACCCCTACCTCCCGGTCCCTTGCACCCTCGATCACAGGCTCTCGGAGGCATTTTCCGCGACCTGGTCAGTGGCTGAGTCCCCGAAGGAGGTCACGGCAGAGGGGACTTATCTGGCGGATCTGACGTAAGGAATGGTTTGAAAGAGCGGGTTATACCAAGAAGAGAGTGAATGTTTGTTGATCTACATAAAGATACACGTGCACACATCAAGGAACAATTAACGCAGACACACACACACATAAACGTACAAACACACACACACGCACACACACACACACACACACGCGCGCGCGCGCGCATATAAAGACATAATCAGACACAAACAAACACACACAAACATAAACGTACACAAACACACGTGCACACAGACAAACAAACATACCAGCAGCACTTGCAGGTGTGCTTACGGCCGCGTTCTGACATTCACAAAGGCAAGAAAAGTGGCGATGGCCTCCAGGCTGCATATTAATTCGGCCTATTCGGGAAAGCTCACGGAACAAAGAGGAGCAAGAGCCAATCCAAAACCTCGCTCACGGACAAGAGTACTCCACTCCACTCAAGCGGCATCCAAGAATATCCTACAGCCACTCAAGAGGCACAAAACACACAGCGAGAAGGTAAGAATGAGAACGAGAGACGGCAAGACCCACAAGTGTCATTACGGTCGAAGACGTTTGATGTTTGAAGGAGAGAGTCGACGGTATTGCAGATAGGATTATGAGGAAGATTAACTTTGTAATTATGTGTGGATTGACGATTCCAGTAGTCGTGTGTGTGGGTGTGTGATGGATGTGTTATGTCCCCAAGGGACATCATGATCCTTTTTGTTAAAATATCATTTGATGAAGTACATATAAAAGTATATATATATATATATATATATATATATATATATATATATATATATATATGTATATATATATATATATATATAAATATATATATATACATGTTAGTAAGTGAGACCGGAATAGACTCTCACCATGTTAAATACTTACAGCAACCATAACAAAGTACAGAAAAGTACTTCTACATACACCGGCCTTCTTCCAAATTTACTCGCTGCTTCTAAACCGCCACTATGCCGCTGCCAGAATTCACACTACACCCACTCTCATATAAGTATAAGGTCAGAGATAGAGATGGAAGGTGAGAGGTCTTTTAAGAATCTTAGGTCAAGGTAAGATGTGATTAGGAAGTTACAAACACAAACACATATAGGCAGAGCGAACGAGAGAGAGAGAGAGAGAGAGAGAGAGAGAGAGAGAGAGAGAGAGAGAGAGAGAGAGAGAGAGAGAGAGAGAGAGAGAGAGAGAGAGAGAGAGAGAGAGAGAGAGAGAGAGAGAGAGAGAGAGAGAGAGAGAGAGAGAGAGAGAGAGAGAGAGAGAGAGAGAGAGAGAGAGAGAATATGGAATTTGAAAGTCTTCGGCCAAAAGGAATTGAGTAATTCTCCATCTTAAAAGTATTTTTCTTCTCTCTCTCAAGATATCATACGATAATGAACACCGATAATAAGGTCAAATGCAGTATTACACGTTAGACATTAAATTTGTCATTTTATAAAGGAAAAAAAATCAGCTTTATATAGCTGACCGAACTCTAGCATTTGCGACAACCTCAAGGAGCCAAAGGTCGCACAGGGCAATCCCAGAGGTCATGCTCTTGCCATTTCACCTGGAGTCACCCCTAATCGCAGAAAAGGGGGGGGGGGGTCAGGAGAACGCAGCGGGACAGAAGAATTAAGGGAAGGTGATAGGAGAAATGAGGGTACTATATTTGAATCACATTACCTATACAACAATCGTAAACTGAAGTGCATCTTGCTCAATGAGTCTTAAATTCTCATTAACAAATACACATCCAACTATACTAAATTAATCTGATATAAATCTAAATTAAAGATCTAAATAAAGGTAATCCATTTTTTCCAGTCATACAGGACATAGGACTATCAAATCTAAGAATTAGAAATAGATATAACCATACCTAACCTAGCCCTACAAAACTTGAAGTAAATCAATTCAACTTAAACACCTAACCAGCCAGTCGATGTCGTGACAAGTGGAGTCAAATCTCCATCACGTGAGCGAACTACAATCCCCAGAAGAACCTTCACATGGGCGACCTTGGAATTCCCAGCATAACTCTGTGTGTGATCTTGTCAACTTTTCTCCATTTAAGAGCACTATGGACAGGAGTTCTTTTTTCTCTCAGATTCCCCTGTGAGGAGAAACAAACGAAGTAAATTTGTCATAACAGTTCTATAACAGTTTTTCGTAATATATGGTTTAAGTCAAGTCAGTCTGGTGATAACCTATGGTCATTTTAAGAGCTCCTCGTGCTACTGTTTAGAGTCCAGGTAATATGCAATTGAATCATGTATTTCTCATAGAGGCCAATATTTTCGTGCCAGAAAAGAAAGTATTACTGCCAAACAGCTAGCAGTTGCTAGCCTTGGATCTTCGGGTACAATTATGTCAATATCATTGACATGTACAAGAACTGATAGATAGCTAAGAAGTTCATTTTCTTTTCGTATTGGGACTATTTCATTAATGGGAATGAAGGGAGGAGACTAATATTATCCATCCCCAAGGAAAAAAGGGGTGGAATGCAGACGAATAGGGATGCAAAAGGAAATCGATATATAATTGATATGTCGACAGAAGTGTAGAGCTGGTAAAACGCCTCCTCCTCCTTTATGTGGAAATAATTAGGCGAGGCTCTTCATACATACGATAGCTGTATTGGGGAAATAATTATATTTCTTTGTGGTGATGCTTGAATCTAACCTAAAATATTTTACAAAATAAAACCATTCAAGTGGAAGCTAGCGTAAGATCTTTTGAGAATTTACTACGGGGATTGCTCTAGTCTGGCTTTCTAACGCACAATTGCTGGACCGTTTGAGTCTTTTATATTAGATATTCACAGAACATTTTGTCTTTTCTAGTAAATATTTCTAGAATACTTTCATAGCTATGTTCGTATCCTGACATTATTTTGTTAAAAAGGTAACTATAAATGTTTTTAAGGAAAATATAGAAAGCCTCTCGTGTATCAAAATGTCTTCCCTATAAGGTCATACATACATCTTTAAGAAAGGTGTTGGCTAGTATAATCGTAGTCATCATCGTCATGACATCGACAACGCTATCTCTTGGCACCAGAGATATACCTATCACTGCCCTTGTGCTTCCACACCACATGCATAGCGATACAGTTAGCCAAGGTCAGAACTGAGAGGCAAGAGATGAGTCAGAACAGCTGAGTACCGAGATGAGGATGTGCTCCCTGCTCTCACCTGCGCACCTTATTTGAACCTGTTCTAAACATCAATAGGGAGTCATCTGCGGTGCTTGATCTGTGATGTATCTCATGACGGACTTCTTTTAATGGGGGTGAGGTCACGCTTTTCTTTCCATGTGTGGAGGTATACTGGAGGAGAATGGTGTGGGGAGAAAGGGAAAGAGAGAGGGAGGGAGAAACCGAGGGACACGAGTTCAAGGGTCAGTCGAGGTCATGATCAAATGGGCTGTCTTTCAATATGATTTTGGTTTTAATCCTTTTTTTTCCTATTCTTTTTTTTAGGAGAGGGTACAGTAGGAGGACGAAGAAGGCTATACGGTGTAAAAAATCTATTCAGATTCACTTATTTCTTATTATGGTTCTTCCTCTTTAGCCCCGCGCTTCTCCCCAAAGCCTTTCAATCATAAAATACGGCTTCCTGTATAACCCTTTCACACCCACCCCTACGCCCTACCCCTCTAGCCCCTCTCAGGAAAGGATGTTCCCCTTGCTAGCAGCAGCAGTCACTCCAGGACCAGACTTCATTTCCGGCCCCGCGATGCGATCACGCTACGAGCCAGAGGAGGCAAGGAAAGGGGGACGAGCCAATTTCTTAGCCCCACTCCCCCGCCCCTTCTATCTCCCTTCGCCTCTCAACCACCTCCTTTTCTCTCACCTCCTTCTTCTGCTTCCTTTCGTCCCTCACAACCCACTCTTTCGTTTCCCCTTTTCTATTTCCTTTCATCCTTCACCCTTTCCCTTTCTTCCCCCTTCCTCTATCTCCTTTCGACCCTCAACCAACTCCTTCCTTTCTGCCTCTCCCCTCTTCTACCTTTACCCTTTCTTTCCCCCTTTTCCATCTCCCTTCGCCCCCTTCGCCCTCCTCCCTTCCACGTTGAACGATAGGCCTGAACATGTCTTCTCGATTATCCCTGAGATCTCGACGGAGAGGGATTCTCATATTAAGATTATGTTTTTTTTCCCCTTGATTTTCTTCTCGACATTTACTTGACCTTTTTCTTTCTTCCTTCCTTTCAGATGAAGGTATACGCGGAGTGTTCCCGAGGATAATGAGTATAGCAGCTCAGTAAAGCAAGGATTATAATAGGCACTTTTTGTAACTATCTTAAAATAACACATATGCACAAACGTACACTTTGTAATTTTCACGTCTGCAAGTAATAGAAGTTACAACTCGCTTCGGGGAATCTTATCCAAGAACAAATAACAAACAGGTTTAGTGCAGGCTAAGTTCGAGCAGGTAAGTAAGAGTATGTAAACATGCACCTGTTCGCTCTTATCGAGGCTTTTCTTAAAATGGTAACACAATTTTTGTTGTGTATATATATATATATATATATATATATATATATATATATATATGTGTGTGTGTGTGTGTGTGTGTGTGTGTGTGTGTGTGTGTGTGTGTGTGTGTGTGTGTGTGTGTGTGTTATATATATATATATATATATATATATATATATATATATATATATATATATATATATATATATATGTATATATATGTATATATATATATATATATATATATATATATATATATATATATATACATATATATATATATATATATATATATATATATATATATATATATATATATATATATATATATGTATATATATATATATATATATATATATATATATATATATATATATATATATATATACATATATATATATATATATATATATATATATATATATATATATATATAATATATATATATATATATATATATATATGTATATGTATGTATATATGTATATATATATGTGTGTGTTTCAAATATAACGAACGAACGAGAAAAACAATGAAAGGGCTAACGAATACCTTCTGAACCACAATGACCCTATCAGACAGGCATTTGTTTAGTTAGATTCCCCTTCCTTCCGCGCCACCTGCCGCCACCGATCCAATTGAATATGCCACAGACCCGCCCTCGTTTCTCGAGAAGTACCCTATTCCCTCTGAATATCCTCGCCTTGATCTCTCGTACGGTAGAAGTTCTGGTTATTTATCCGTTCCCACGCCTCTTCCCCTGCTGCTGCTCCCCCGCCCACGCCCGCCCACCCAGCTGCTACCCTGCAACATGGGTTTTGCTCCAGGGGCGCAAGAATATCATGAGGCCATCTGGTACTATCAAGAGTCATTCGGGCAGCGTTTCTGGGCTCCTCGTACGTAACCTCTGGCGACTGAAGGAAATATCACGTTCTCTGTATGCTTGGTGGTGCTCATTGATATGGTACGCAAGATATAGATTCCCTGTCAGGATCTATATTTAAATTTTGATAAAGAGGACGCATTTATTTAATCACAGAACTTATATTGCATCATTATGTTGTACTTATTTAGCCTTCAACCTGCAAAGGCTACACAAGCATATCTATATAAAGGCAATGCTGATAACAATATGACGTGGATATATTTTCCGTCACTCTCTGTGACCAGATACCATATACACTGTAATAGCCATCGGGTGGGGATAATAGAGATTCAGTTGCTAATTTAAAGGCTGTGATAATAAAATGATCGTATATTATGTGTGTTCTTAAGCGAAGTCTTCTTTGTTTTCTTCTTCTCACTTAGTCTTAAATAGATTGATATCATATTTGAAAATATATTTCCCCTCTCTCGCACGCGCACAGGCAAACAAAACATGAGAAACACACGTAGAGAGAGAGAGAGAGAGAGAGAGAGAGAGAGAGAGAGAGAGAGAGAGAGAGAGAGAGAGAGAGAGAGAGAGAGAGAGAGAGAGAGAGAGAGAGAGAGAAGAGAGGCAGAGACAAAGACAGAGACAGAGGCAGAGACAGAGACAGAGGCAGAGACAGAGACAGAGGCAGAGACAGAGACAGAAAAAGAGACAGAGACAGAAAAAGAGACAGAGACATAAAAAGAGACAGAGAGACAGAGACAGAGACAGAGGCAGAGGCAGAGACAGAGGCAGACAGAAACAGAGATAGAGACAGAGACAGAGACAGAGACAGAGACAGAGACAGAGACAGAGACAGAGACAGAGACAGAGACAGAGACAGAGACAGAGACAGACAAAGACAGAGACAGAGACAGAGACAGAGACAGAGACAGAGATAGAGAGAGAGACAGAGGCAGAGACAGAGACAGAGATAGAGACAGATATAGAGGCAGAGACAGAGGCAGAGACAGAGACAGACAGAGGCAGAGACAGAGGCAGAGGCAGAGACAGAGACAGAGACAGAGACAGAGACAGAGACAGAGACAGAGACAGAGACAGAGGCAGAGGCAGAGACAGAGACAGAGACAGAGACAGAGACAGAGACAGAGACAGAGGCAGAGGCAGAGACAGAGACAGAGACAGAGAGAGAGGCAGAGACAGAGACAGAGACAGAGGCAGAGGCAGAGGCAGAGGCAGAGGCAGAGGCAGAGACAGAGGCAGAGACAGAGACAGAGACAGAGACAGAGACAGAGACAGAGGCAG
>BOPN01000319.1:497618-517618 GCA_017312705.2 Penaeus japonicus | reverse complement strand
TGATGATAATGATTATTATTATTATTATTATTATTATTATTATTATTATTATTATTATTATCATTATTACTATTAACATCATTATCATTATCATTATTATGAATATGATGATGATTATTATTACCATTATCATTATTACTATTGACATCATTATCATTATTATTGTTGTTGTTGTTGTTGTCGTTGTTATTATTATTATCAAGATCATCAGTATGATTATTGTTGCTTTGTTGTTATCGTTATGATTATGATTATCATCATTTATAATATCCGTATCATTGTTATCAATCTTTTTGTTGTTCTTATTGTTATTACTAATGTGGCTGTTATTGTTGTTGTCAGTGTTATTGGCAGTGGCGGCGATGGTGAAGGTATTGTTTTTGTAGTTGATATAATGATCATCATTATCATCACTACTAGCGTACTCTCACCACCATCATCATGTCTAAAATGACACGAGCCAAGATTAGAAGATAGTTTCTTTTGACTACTTTGCTTACTCCGTTTTGCTACAGGGCTACTTACTACTACTACTACTACTGAGAACCCCCGCAATCAGTTATCAAGCCAGTCTATCTGTTTACACGCTAGAATGATCAAGCAGCTGAGTAATCGGATATCCTTTTGTACAGATTTCCTGTCAAGCAGCGTATCAGCCAAGCAATGACCGATAAAAATAGATGATACGAAAATATATGACATCATTCAATGAAGGAACCGTTTAGTTAGAAAAAAAAGTAAAGTTTTGTAGATAAGTTGTATATATCTACAGCTTATCTATCATACAGTTACGTGTCAGGCAGCTACGCCGAGGACCCGAAAACTTCTTCCCTTATAAGGAAGTGGAGTGACGCCTTTACAACCGACAATCATAGACACGTAAAACTGGGCGGACACTATTCAGCATGTGAGTCATAACTATGGATTAGGATGACTAGGTTTCAGTGAGTATTTTCTAGACGTTCTGTGGTAAAAAAAAAAAAAAAAAAAAAAAAAAAAAAAAAAAAACGGAAAACAACATTTACTTCTTTGTTTTACAGAAACATTATACGTATTTTAAAAACGATATGGCGTTGCGTCATTCGCTATGGACGAGCGAATATGAATCATAAGTGAAGATAACGCGGTTGGATTTCCGTCATAGGTTGGTGTTATCGTGCAAAAGAAAAATGTTATATCAACTGGCAAATGATTGGTTATATCTATATCAAGTTATATCCAACAAGGCCGAAGATGACGAGGTTATAAGAAAGAGGCAGCAAAAAAAGGTGCAATAAAACGACCTTCATCTTACAGCAACATCATTTTTTGTTCTAAAGACATTGATATCTCTTTATGGTCATCGCAACACACTGACCCTAACACGATAATGTCAAGTCGCCAAGAATTGGATTTTCGTTTTTCTTCCCGCTAAAGGGTAAGCCCAGAAAACAGAATCGCAGTAGATGTTTGATATCAGGTCCCCCTGAAGAGCTTGATAAAGCACACGCTTAATCGTGGATCTCTTTATCAGTATCAAAGACTTACGTGGGAAAGCGGGAATTTCGGCGGGTCATATATCCTCTTCGTAGCAAAAGTATAAAGGTAGGAATAATACGGGAGAGACATCGATTTGCAATTTCAAATTCGTTTTTCAGTTTATTTAATCATCATTATTCTTCTACCACAAAATCGAGTTGACGTGTATAATCAATTGGCGAATTAGAAAGAGGATTTTTATATATATATATATATATATGGTAGTGTTATTTCTAATGGCCAAGATTGAAACGCAGCTATAAAAACAATATAAAAACACGTGCATATTGCATACTGGACAGCATGCATTATATAGATCATAATTATAAATGTCACTCAGTCAGTCTTTCTTTATAAGTTTTGCTTTTATCCAGCTGTCTCTCTCTCCATCTCTCTCTCTCTCTCTCTCTCTCTCTCTCTCTCTCTCTCTCTCTCTCTCTCTCTCTCTCTCTCTCTCTCTCTCTCTCTCTCTCTCTCTCTCTTTGTCCCCCCCCTCTCTCTCTCCTCCCTCCTTATATTCCTCTGTTTGTGATAATATGCCCTTCTCTATCTAGACTTACGTTACTACAATGCTGAATCATCATACCATCAGCAGCACTGGCGACCGGGATATCTGTGAGCTCCTTTTTTGAGTAAAGCCTTGCGTATTTGGGTATTTGAACTGTCACAGTGCATTCATTTGACTTTTAACGGATCATATTATTCTTTCAATAATTACGGACGCTATTCCTTTACATTTTTATGGTAACAAATGTATGTAGGGGAAGAGAGTGTGAGGGAGAGAGAGAGAGAAAGAGAGGGGGAGAGTGAGACAGAGAGAGAGAGAGAGAGAGAGAGAGAGAGAGAGAGAGAGAGAGAGAGAGAGAGAGAGAGAGAGAGAGACAGACAGACAGACAGACAGAGAGAGAGGTTAGGAGAGAAAAAGAAAACCTAACACGATTATGAGTAATGCAAGACATGATGAACACGAATAAAATTAGAGAAGAAAATAACTGAAATAATAATAATAATAAAGAAATAATGGCCAAACGTCTCAAGTGCAAAGGAAGCGCATGTGCATCAACTTTTTGTGTAGGTGCGTCCAGGAATTTTCCAGAAACGTCCCCTCTCGCAGCCCAATCGCATATATCCGGGTTCCATCGCGGCCGAACCCTGTGCTTCCACCTGTCAAGCGGAGGCATAGGGTTGAGTATTGGTCGTCGCCTCAACCAAATATAGTTCAGCCTTGCGCTCCCGCCCTGACGTGATGATCTTCTATTTGATATATACCCAAAACATGCATCACAATACTCAGTTACAGACCGACACACAATCCATCTCCTGATGCGTGCCTCTCCTTCTTCTCCCTCCCTACCTCCCTTCCTTCCTCCTTCCCTCCCTCCCCTCCTTCCTTCCCTCCCTCCCTCCCTCCCTTCTTTTCTCCCTCCCTCCCCTCCCTCCTTTTCTCCCTCCTTCCTTCCCTCCCTCCCTCCCTTCCTCCCTCCCTCCCTCCCTCCCTCCCTCCCTCCCTCCCTCCCCTCCCTTCCCCCCCCCCTCCCCCCCACCATCGAACTCCCCCGAACGACAAGCTGGAATGCATCAAAAGATCCGGCGACTAGTAACAGATCCATACGGAACATTCCCTAAACCGGCAACACCCTCTTTCCCTTTTCCCTCGCCCTGACAGGGATGGCACTGGCACTGCGCGAGGGAACTTTGCTTGACCATTCTGCTCCCAGCCTCGCGTGCTTGCGTGCTTGAGCCTAGAAACACGTAGCGCGACATTACAGTTATGCGGGGTCGTGTTGTTGTGGAACTCTATACGGCCGAACACAAAGCTGTCATTCCACTTCTGAGGGAGGGAGGGAGAGAGAGAGAGAGAGAGAGAGAGAGAGAGAGAGAGAGAGAGAGAGAGAGAGAGAGAGAGAGAGAGAGAGAGAGAGAGAGAGAGAGAGGGGGGGGGAGAGAGAGAGTGTGTGTGTGAGAGAGAGAGAGAGAGAGAGAGAGAGAGAGAGAGAGAGAGAAATCCTGTGTCTATTTTATTAATATTCATTGAATCTAGAGTGCTTACTCTTCTGTGCGTTTGTGTGTCTGTTTTTTATGCCTATGCTGTACGTGTGTGTATGATGTTTCGAAGCATGTTTGTGTGTATGTGCAGTAGTGCATGCATGTGCATATAGGTATTTGTATGTGTATATATGTGTGTGTAAGTGTATACATATATATATGTGTGTGTGTGTATGTGTGTGTGTGTGTATTTATGCATTTATGCATGTATGTATGTGTATACGTTAGGATGGATGGATGGATGGGTGGATGGATGGATGGATAGATGGATGGATGGATGGATGGATGGATGGATGATGATAAGCAGGAGGTGGAGGAGAAAGAAGAGGAATAATAGGATATGATAATATGATAATAATGATAATAGAAATAGCAGTAGTAGTAGCAGTCGTAATCATAGTAGCAGTAGTAATAATAGTAGCCAATACAGATAATGAAAAGAGGAAATCAGTGTCTAGAGTAATATAAATAAATAACTTGAGACTATACAGCCTGCAGCCCCGCCTCTGCTTACGCAATCTTCCTTTAATCGAGTCACAGGACGGGGTCACCTAAAAGCATTTCCTCTACGAGTACCTAATTTGGGACAACAGAACCTTTGTCGACGTATTGTTGCTCACGTTGGAAAATGCCTTCGCTGTTCGCGCTGCCTCGTGCTGTTGATGGCGTTGCTGTTGATGATGCATGGGATCTTGATAAGGGTATGTGTATGATAAGGATAATAATGATAATGATAGCAATGATGACAGTGTTAATGGTAAAGATGATAGTAATAATAATTGTAATAATGATGAGGATAATGATAATGATAATAATAATAATGATAATAATAATAATAATATTAATGATAATAATAATAATAATAATAATAATAATAATAATAATAATAATAATAATAATAATAATAATAATAATAATAATAATAATGATAATAATAATGATAATGATAATAATAATAATAATAATGATGATGATGATGATGATGATAATAATAATAATAATGATAATAATGACAATGATGAAAAAATAATGATGATAATGATGATGATGATAATAATCATAGCAATACTAATGATAATGATGATAATAATGACTATAATAATAATAACGAAGATAATAATGACTAAGATAATGACAGTGAAGATAATAGTAATAATCATAACAATATCGTTCATATTAGAAAATCTTATGTCTGTCTTATCATAACTGGCGCAAAAAATTGTAAAACTGTGTTGTTATCACATAATCCTCTCACGATTAACAAACCCTCTGTCATCAATTCGGTTACATCATGTGAATTCGAAATGCACTGGCTGAGCGTGCAGTGACTGAAATCTGCGTATACTTCCGCATATAGGTATAATTGTTTATGTATGTGTATGTATTCGTATATGTGTCTGACGACCTGTCTGACTGCATAAGAAGTATGTCTGATGGCCGAAATGCCGGGTTTCAGTTTATTCTCCCCTCTGCATCCCATCACCATAATGATTACCGTTCAGTCATTATCATCAGATAATCGACCATAATGACACCCATAAATCGCAGGCATCATAACACATCATGAAACTAACGTATTACTCAAGACTCACAATCTTATTATCGCAGATTCTTCATAATTACCTCGGGCATAATGCTAACGAATTTCTTGAATTATGCTCTCTGGCTGCATCGTTCAGCTTCGAAAAGGAGAGAAGCAAGCAAATAAAGAAAGACTATGGTATCGTATTTATTTTTTGAAAAAAAGCAATAATGATAATATTGCTAGATAACAATATATTCAATAGGATATATTGTTACTACGGGAGAGGGAGAAATACGATACATTTTATAAAAAAAAAAAAAAAAAAAAAAATCCGGATCTTCATCCACACTGTGTCTATCTTTCACAAAATGTTTTCACTTCATTTGCATACACGAGAATCCATTCGTCCCCTCCGCTATATTTCACCTGCAGTCTTTTAGCTTTTTCATATGCCAGTATTTTATTCTCCTCTCCCTGTGTCTGTTTCTATGTTGCATACTCTTTTATTATTCTAGTCCGCATACGAAAAATATTATTTGAGGCGTCGGTCCTTTCTTCAACCATTCCCCCCATACACATCTCTCTTTGTATATATATGTATATATATATATATATATATATATATATATATATATATATATATATATATATATATATGTGTGTGTGTGTGTGTGTGTGTGTGTGTGTGTGTGTGTGTGTGTGTGTGTGTGTGTGTGTGTGTGTGTGTGTGTGTGTGTGTGTGTGTGTGTATGTGTGCTTGTGTGTATGTGTGTGTGTGTGTGTGTTTATAGACACACATACACACATAGATAGATAAATAGATGCGCAGACAGATATGGATATGGATATGGATATGATGAAGACATAGACAAAGATATAGGCATGGAAGAGCAGGCACTGGTTTGATCGAAAAAATCTGGCCAAGAAGCATTATACCTTTTAATTTCGCCATCAGTATGCAAGTCAACTGTTAAACACACCTTGGTGTGGCTTTCTGAATTCACAAAAGGTACTTGCTATTCATGAATAGAATTTGCTCCCAATAACTGTACTTTGTCACTGCAACGTAGAAGCCACCGCGATACTTCCATGGCTGTTAGTAACACTTGGTGTGATTATTATATGTGGTTACGTGATATGTAATCCCCCCCCCCCCACCACCACCCCACACACACCACCAGACATGCGCAAGGTCTGTGCACAGTTATCTTTTGCAGACACTGAAAAGCTCCTTATTATAATTACCATTATTGCTATGTGATATCACACTTTAAATTTCTTTGTTTTTGTTTTTTTCATATTTTGATTCTGTCATCATTATACGTATTACTGTCATCGACAATAATTATCATTATAATCTTCAGCATAATTGACGTCGCCTTTGTTGTTGGTTTTCATATCGTATACATGTTGATATTGCCATCTTTATTATTACTACTTTTGTTGTTGCGAATGCTTATATTGCCAATAATGTTTTGATATTATTGTTTACCATTCCTATTATTGTTATCATCATTATTATCATTCATATCATTATCATCATTATTATTATTATTGTTAATATTATCATCAGTATTATTTTTATCATTATCATCATTATTATTATTATTATTAATATTATCATCAGTATTATTTTTATCATTATCATCATTATTATTATTGTTAATATTATCATCAGTATTATTTTTATAATCATCATCCTTATTATCATTATTGTCATGATTATCGTTTTGTTGTTATCAGTCATCAGTTTTATTTTCATTATTACTATCATCATTATTACTATTATCATTATTATTGGTATCATTATTATCATTAACATCATCCTAATTATTTTCTTTATTCAAATTATCATTTTTGTCGTTGTTGCTGGTGTCATAATTATTATCATCATTATTCTAATCAGTAGTAGATGCAGTACTTGTAGCAGTCGTGGATAGATAGATGTAGATAGATAGATTATCATTTCCACTATTACTATCATTATCATTATTTCCATTGTTATTATTGGTAGTTTTATTATCATCACTAATATTATTATTCATACTATTGTTATTACTATCATCATCCTTATCCTTATCATTCTCATTATTATCAATATCACCATCATCATAATCATCATCACCCACACAAACATCTAACGTGAGAAAATCTCGATTAAATTTTCTCTCTATCCTCTTCCAGTCCACCAGGGAGGAGAGGGGGGGGGGAGGTAAGGGAAAGGGAAGGTGAGAGGGAGGGAAGATTGAAAAGACGGAAGGAGAGAGAGAGGTAAGGGGGAAGGGGGAGAAGGGTGAGGGGAAGGAAAGGGGAAGGGGGAGGGGGAGGAAAGGAGAAAAGAGGGAGGAAGGGAGGGAAGGGGGAAGGTAGGGAAGGTGGGAGGGAGGGAAGGAGGAAAGGAGGAGGGGGAAGGAGGGGGGCAGGGAGGGAAGTGGTATGATTTTCCTTCCATGTGCAAACCGCATCTGCCACTTTTGTTCACTTTGTCTCTCGCAATCGCATTTCATAGATGGATTTATATGTCAACCTTCTCATCGCTAGCTCTCTCCCGCCTCTTACTTCCTCTCATACATTGCCCTTGCTATCTCTTTCCTTGCCTTTCTTCTCTTCTTCTGTCGCGTGCTTGAATTTGGTTTAATTCCCTTTCTGGATTATCTGTCTGGCTGTCTGTTTGTATTTTTCTTTCGTCCTGTCTGTTGTTTGTTCGTTTGCATGTCTGTCTGTCTGTTTGTTTGTTTGTATGCCTATTTGTCCCTCTGCTTGCCTGTCTGTTTATTTGCATATCTGTCTGTCTGTCTGTTTGTCTGTCTGTATGTCTCTCTGTTTATATTTTGCCCGTCTGTCGGTTTGTTTGCACATCTGTCTGTCTATCTGGCTGACTTTTTGTTTACATATCTGGCTGTCTATCTATCTCTTTATTTATAATTTCATCCATTTATTTATTTATCCATTTATCTCTCTTTCTGTCTGTTAACATTTTTATCTATCTA
This sequence comes from Penaeus japonicus, assembly GCA_017312705.2. Lineage (NCBI taxonomy): Eukaryota > Metazoa > Arthropoda > Malacostraca > Decapoda > Penaeidae > Penaeus > Penaeus japonicus. The sequence goes on along the minus strand of BOPN01000319.1, from coordinate 509,539 downwards.
GCTAACTATCTGCCTACCTATTTATCCGTTTCCCTGTCTATATATCTATATATTTATCTATGCATATATCTATTCATTTACGTATCAATTCATCTATCCTTCCATCTATCTATCTATCTATCTATACACCTATCTACCATTTCTTTCCATCTGACCCTACCCCCTTCCTTCCTTCCTTCTTTCCTTTCCTCTCTATCTATTCCTCTTCTCTCCTGATTTAACTTCGCCCAAAAGGTTTCTTTCAACTTCCCTTCCAAGTTTTAATTATGCGTGACCGTGCCAACAAAGGGGTGCAAAGACGTCCATGAGATGAGAGCAGGAGTCAAAGACGCCACCGCTGAACCTCTTCATTATCTAAACCACTCTCGTTTTCTTTTCTTTTATTCCTATCTTTCTCTTTCTCTGTCTCTGTCTTTGTTTCTGTTTTTGTATCTGTCTCTGTCTCTGTTTTTGTCTCTGTCTCTGTCTCTGTCTCTGTTTCTGTTTTTGTCTCTGTCTCTGTCTCTGTTTCTGCTCTCTTCTATTCTATTCTCTCTCTCTCTTCCACTCACTTCGCATTTCATCTGTTTCATATTCTTCTTCGTCTTTGCTAATATTTTCCTTGAGTAAAGTTGTTGTTTTTTACGCCTTTTCACTCCCTATATCGGCTTTCACTCCTATCAACAAAATGGATGTTTTTTCACTTAAAATCTACATCTTATACTTCCCTCTGCCTCCGGTTTCTATTTCTCTGTCAGTTACAGAATCCTACTCACCTTCATTCTCTTTCTTTTTCTTCTATGTCCCTCTCTTGTTACCTGGAATCTGCTATCCTTCCTTTTTCCGTATCCTTCTTTTATTCCTTCCCATCCTTCTTCTCATCCTCTCTCTGCAGCTCATTCTATATTTCTTTTATTAACCCCTCTTATTACCTCTACATCTGATCCTTCTTCCCTTTCTTCTACCTCTCTCTCTTCGCCTCCTTCCCCTCCTCCTCCTCCTCCTCTACCTCATCCAGTTTTCCTTCTGTCTATTCACCACAACCTCTTATTTCTTTTTTTCTCTGTCCATTTTTTCTTCTCAATCTATTTTTCTTTCATTCTTCTTTTCAGTTCTATCTCATATTCCTCCATTCGCTCTCCATCTCTTCCTTCATTTCAATCCCCAACTTCTCCTCTTTCTCCACTCCTTTCTCCTTCTTCTTCTTCTTCTTCTCCTCCTCCTCCTAGTCACCAATACTTCACATTCTTTTCCTTTTCCTCCTCATCTCCTCAGCTCTTCCTTCTCCTCCTTATCCATAGCCTAAACCCCTCCTCTCCTCCTACTTCTTTTCATTCCTCTCTCTCCTCTTCTTCCTTCTTCTCCTCCTCGTCCTCCCTCCTCCCCTTGACCTTGATAAGAGAACGTAATCCGAGCCAAGATACAGCTGCGACGGCCGTTGCTTCCCACTCACGGCAAAATCCTGCAATTATTATCATTATCTTTCGTGAACCTAATACGCTGATACTCTAATGGGCGAGAGGTTGGTCCGTCGGCGTGGTGCCGGTCTTGGCGAGGGGGTGGGGGAGGGAAGGGGGAAGGGTGGGAAGGATAGGGAAGAGGGGGAGGGAAGGTGAGGGAAAGGGAAGGTGAGAGGGAGGGAAGGGGGAAGGGAAGGTGAGAAGGAGGGAAGATGGAAAAGACGGAAAGAGAGAGGGAAGGAAGGGAGAAGGGGGAGGGGAAGGAAAGGGGAAAAGAGGGAGGAAGGGAGGGAATTCGGGAGAGAGGAAGGGAGGGAAGGGGGAAGGTAGGGAAGGTGGGAGGGAGGGAAGGAGGAAGGGAGGAGGGGGAAGGAGGGGGGCAGGGAGGGAAGAGGGAAGGAGGGAATGAGGGAGGAGGAGAAGGGGAAAGTGAGCAATAAGGGGTTACTGGGTGAAGCGTGTGGGGATGGGGGAGGTGTGAGGGTCAATGAAGCGTGAAGTGTGCGAGAAAGAGTGGGAGAATAGCAGAGGTAGAGGGAAGGATGGGTGGTGAGGGGGTGGTGCAAGAGGGAGCAAGAGGGGAGTGAGATATGGTCAAAGGATGGGAGACAGATTCATAGATTCAAGTAAAAATGATAATGAACAGATGTAGAGAAGACAGACTCGTAGGCTAATAGAAGAAAAACGTAATAAGAAAGTGAGGTAAAGAGTGAGAGAATGAGTAGGTAAAAGAAAGAGAGGTAGATCATAAATCAATCACAAAATGAGGAAGTAAGTGAGTGAGTGAATTAATGGATGAATTAATCAATTAATTAATCAATTAATGAGTGACTACGTGAGTGAGCTAGATAGATAGATAGATAGAAAGAGAGAGAGAGAGAGAGAGAGAGAGAGAGAGAGAGAGAGAGAGAGAGAGAGAGAGAGAGAGAGAGAGAGAGAGAGACAGAGAGAGAGAGAGAGAGAGAGAGAGAGAGAGAGTAAGGTGATCACAGCTTGAAACTACGAATAATAGTATTGTACCCTGAATCCCCTCCCTCCACCTCTCCTTCCCTAGACAGTCACTCGATCCCACCCGCTTACGCCATCTCTTTCACCCCCCCCCCCCTTCTCTTTCTCTCTCTCTCTCTCTCTCTATTTATCTATCTATCTATCTATCTATCTATCTCTTCATCCCCAACCCACGCCCCTCCCCCTTCCTACTCTACCCCTCCCCTCATACACACACAAAATGTCCTTCATGAACAGCACCCGTCGCCAGCATCCCTATATATCCCAAGACGCTGTTCATTATTTTGTCCACATTCAAGTAGAGTGAGTGAACACACACCTCGAGGTCGAGTTGTTGTGCGTCGCTCTCTAATCGCCGGAGCAAATCATGCATCAAGTCATGCATGACTGTCCATTGCTTAATCACGTCGTAGTTAACTCAGTATGAAGGACTGGGATAAGAAATTAAGGTCACCACGAATGCATTTGTAATCAGTTGTTATTGAAGGATTGCAATATCAACAACCTAGGAAGGATGATAGATAGATAATATATTTATTACCTTGTTGGAGGGTTCGCCTCAGAAATTACGCAGGCCGCGTCTGTGCGTTTACATTCCATTAGAAAAAGAAGTTCTAACTCTAAATGTATAGAGCTAGTTTTTTTTTCTTTCTTTCTTTCTTTCTTTCTTTTTTTCTTTTTTTTTTACTTTTTGTCGCCCGAAAAGAAAAACTCAAATTGGTCCACGGTCAAATAACAGAGATTCAGTTTTCGAAATACGTATGAAAATCGGAGAATTGTTATTAACCTACTGTCTTTCGTAAGAATATCTTAATTAAACCGGAGTGCATTAAACTGTAATTTTATTATTGCCTCCCAAATTGGACATATTCTCTAAACTCCATATCATGAGACTGAAAAAAACAGGAAAATATGTACTTCATATTAACACACACACGTGTATGTGTGTGGGGGGTGAGTGAGTGAGTCAGTGAGAGAGAGAAAGAGAGACAGAGAGAGAGAAAGAGAGAGAGAGAGAGAGAGAGAGAGAGAGAGAGAAAGATGTGTGTGTGTATATATATATGTACATATATATACATATATATATATATATATATATATATATATATATATATATATATATATGTATGTATATATATATATATATAATGAATATATATATATATATATAATGAATATATATGTATATGTGTGTATGTATATATTTGTTTGTGTGTGTGTGTGTGTGTGTACATACATATACATACACATAAGAACATTTACACATACGAGGAAATTCCATGACCAGGACACAGCGTGAGAAGTGCAACATACACCAAAAAGAGGATCGTTGCATAACTCAGGGATGCGGGCTGTTCGAAGTCCAGGAGACGCTCGGCTGCGACTCCACAAAAAAACATGTAAATTAAAAAAAAAATAATAATAATAATAAAGAAATAAAAACTTACACAATAAAAACGTTCATAAAAATAGGGAAGTATCTTAACCAACCATTACTTTTTTTAATAGTATCATATAAAAGATTTTCCTTCAGTGTAATTAGTGTTCCTCTCCTCTATGTGACCTTAAACATATACCTGTTTTTTATCTGTTTTTTATCCCTTTTTATCCTTTTTTTCTTTCTTTCTTTTTATATGAACTAAATTACACCAATCTACTGATCGTTATACCTCGACTCTAACCTAAAGCACCATTATGGAATCCTGGTTTGATTACAATTAAAACTATTTCATTTATCTTTAGGAACGACACCCAATGAACCAGATCGACAGAGGATTCCAAAGAGGCTCGTAAACAACGATGTTAAACGATGCTGAACAACACTTGTTTATTGGTTATAATTAAAGCGAAAAAACCCAGCAACCTTGAGGAGAACAACCGAACCCAGAAGACGGCACCACAGCCTTGAAAATTACAACGCCACCATGACACAGAAAAGGCAGTTCGCGGAGTCTGCTCCAAACCGAAAAGAGAAACAATAACTTAGGGACTGTACAAACTCCTATATACGTAAGGGATACCAAAAGTGGATTGTCATAATTACCATTTAGTCGGTACTAACGATCAGTGGAAAACCATAGCCATTTTCACTCTAAATACATGATGTCATGAGCTGATCAAGTAACTGCGCAATTTGAGATCACATTCCATTTTTACTTAACCTTGTACTCTTTCCCTGTGTCATAATAACTCGATCGAAGCGTCACAGTTACTTTTAGCAGACAACAAATGAGTGAACAGATAAATCAATAAATATAGTCTTAATATGTACCCTAGTCTTTAATGGACCTTTAAGCACCAGAAACCTTTTGGGACGAACATGCATATCAAGTACCCACTCGCAAATCAAAATCTCCCATGTACGATTTTATATCAAAATCTTCCACCATATGATATAATCTTATCCGCCATTCCATCTTCATCCTTCATTAAATTTAATTTTGTCTATTTCTATTGTTCAAGTTTACATTTCCATTATTGTTATTATTACCATTTCTTTCTGTTTTTTTACGTGATCCCCACTGTATGACCTCAGAATCCTTTGCCTTGGCCAAGCCTTGAGACAGTTGGCCTCCTCATCTTGCACGAGGAAAAGAGCTTCTTAAGACGTGTATAATTTTCTGCCGGATTTTTCCTTCCTTTTGTTCCTCGCAGATTTATGGCTCAGATTACGGCGTCTCCCTTTTTTTTCCCTTCTTTTTCGCCGTCCCTTTTTTCGTATATTTTCTCTCACTCGCCATTTTCCCCCCTTCGATTCTGTCCAATAATTTCCTTTTATCCAACATCGATGCTTTAATGACCCTCTCCCCTCCTCTACCAATAGGCTCTGCGTCTTCTCTAAATAAAGACGTGTATTGCGTGACACTAGTTGAATAGCCAAATCGCTAGTTAACCGAGCCATGTGCGACGGCTGGGGTTGGCGTGAGGGCACGGCTAATTACACTCTAAACCACCTTGAGTGAGTCGTTAACTACCTGCTGCCATAGTGAGATAGACTACCTACCTACTAACCTCCCCCCCCCCCTCCCCCCGTTACACCTTCCTTCCTTCCTCGATAATTCACCGTTTTTGTTTCCCTTCCTTCCCTTGATTCTCCCTCTTTATTTCCTTGCTTTTTGTTTCTTACCGTATGTTCCATCTTGCGCTATTTTTACATTCGACTTATTTTTGTCTTTTTCATTTTTCTTTTTCTCTAAACATCTTCCGTTACATCTGGTCTTCGGTCTTTTCCTTTTTTGATTTTTCATTTTGATTTTATTTCCACCTCTCTTCCCCATTCTTTCACGTCCTCTCCTCTTCCGTTTCTTTTTTCTTTTATTTCCGTAGTCCCTTGGTCCCGCCTTCTCTTCTATATTCTTTATTTATTTTCTTCGTTCATATCTCCTTGTCGCCATAGCCCTCCCCCACTTTCTCTCCTTTTCTTCTCCTCTCTTCTCCTTCTTTTCCTCCTTTCTCCTCTTCCTCCTCTCCCACCCCTTCCTCCACACCCTCCTCCTCCCCCCTTCCTGCATCCCGCCTTGCTCGTTTATCTTTCGATCTTTTTGCCGTTTTTTCCGTCTCCTTTGACCTTTCCCACCTAATGATTTCCCACCAAGATTTACCAAGCGTTAATATATTTATTACGACGGATCCTTCGAAGCTCGTTTTATTCCATTTGTTCTCTGTGTTTCCTAATGTATTCATTTCCTTTTGTTTCCACTTCCTTGACCTAGATCTCTCTCTCTCTCTCTCTCTCTCTCTCTCTCTCTCTCTCTCTCTCTCTCTCTCTCTCTCTCTCTCTCTCTCTCTCTCTCTCTCTCTCTCCCTCTCTTTTATTATCTTTTCCAGCATAGACTTCGCTTCCCGATCCTCACTCGCGCCACGTCCATTTTATCCTACAGGTCTGCTCCCCGCGTTTCCTTTGGCCATGTGCGGCATTCCCACGGACCCAGCGCCTCTGAGAAGTCGGGTTCCCCACGCCACTGAGAAGTTGATTTCTACATACTCCGTGGATTCCGCATTTTAGCGAGACGTTAGTGTTTTAATGCCGAGTTTATCCTCTGTGACAATATGCAATCAGACCTACACTTGTTCCTTTGTTTTTATACATCTTATTTTTAAATACCATATTAGTGCAGTAGTGTAACGGCTTTCAAAACTCACACACGCAGGTCCCAAGGTCTCTCCGTCCACTTACGCACCTGTGAATGGAGACGGAGATAGTACGCGCTGCTGAAACAAGACACCAGGATCCTTGTGCAAGAAGGGGATTCCCACGCCGAGAATCTTCACTCTGCTAGGGAAGAGGGATGTTATTACTGATCCCCGTATGGCAGATTCTTAGTACTCCTTAAGGAAAGGAGGATAGCAATCTGACTCATGATGTGAGGTAATGAATAAGCATAAATAAGAGAGAGAGAGAGAGAGAGAGAGTTAGAGAGAGAGAGAGAGAGGTGGGGGGGAGAGAGAGAGAAATCCAAAGTCATGTCGTCACGGCAAATCAACACGCAAGGGTCAAAGGTCATCCTCTGATAATCATGTTGGGATCAGTATAGCTCATCAGGCATCTATGTTATTCCCGGAACGGCGTGTAGATGAGACTCCAGTGCGCTATCTCACCTTGACGGAGAAAAAAGTTCAATTACGGACTCTCGTTTGTGTTTCCTGTAGGCGGCGCACTCTTTGCGGCTCCATGACCTTCATGAGTGAGTCAGAAATAAGTTTCTCTCTCCGTCTTTTCTTTTTTTCTTCTTCTTTTTGCTTATAATAGAAAATACATACTCAGATGAATCTCTTTGTCTTCTGATGCTCTGTGACTCTTCATCTGTCTGTTTTCTTTTCTATTTCTTTCTCTCTCTCTATCAACCTAACTATCTATTTTTCTATCTATCTATCTATCTATCTATCTTTCCCTCTCTCTCTCTCTCTCTCTCTCTCTCTCTCTCTCTCTCTCTCTCTCTCTCTCTCTCTCTCTCTCTCTCTCTCTCTCTCTCTCTCTCTCTCTCTCTCTCTCTCTCTCTCTCTCTCTCTCTCTCTCTCTCTCTCTCTCTCTCTCTCTCTCTCTCCCCCCCTCTCTCTCTCTCTCTCTCTCTCTCTCTCTCTCTCTCTCTCTCTCTCTCTCTCTCTCTCTCTCTCTCTCTCTCTCTCTCTTACTCATTTTCACTTTCCCGCAAGCACAAATGCACCAAATGCACACACCCTTTAAACACACGACTTCAGAACCGACATCCTTGAGACAGTAATAAGAAGCACTGAAGCACAAGACGCAGAAATCCCCCGTGGTTATACGTTGCACCAGAGGTTAAACTTTTGAATGTTATATCCGCCGTTGTCCTCGGGTCTCCTTTTACTCGCGACATTTTTTTAATATTGAAGCATGGAAGAGTAAACAGAGATGGCAGATGAATGAGAGAAAGAAAACGAGAAGGGAAATCAAGTCCTCCAAGTTATCCAACACGTGTTCTTCTTCGTCTTTGGCAGCGTTGGCTCTTCCTTTGTTTACACACTCACGTAACATATGAAATGATGATAAAAATTATAAGCATTATGGTTATGATGATGTCAATAATGGTAATAATAATGATAATAACACCAGTGATGATAACGATGACAATTATATTGATAATGATGATGATGATGATATTAACAATGATGATAATGATAACCATAATTATGATAGTAACAGTAATGATAATAATAATAATAATGATAACAATGATAATGATGAAACTATTGTAAATGATGATGATGATAAAGATGATAATATTGGACTTATTGATGACAATAATAATAATAATGATAATGATGATGATAGTAATAATAATGATAACGATAATGATAGTAATGATAGTAGAAATGTTATCAATATGACAAAAATATATCGTTACTGTTACCCTATGCAGAGAGATCACTGGTATTCAAATTGGTCAGTACAAGTTTAGTGGAGAAAGTAAGCTGAAAAAAAATAATCGACAGGCTGATATAATACTTCTCTCTCTCTCTCTCTCCTTTCTCTCTATCTCTCTCTCTATCTATCTTTATCTATCTATCTATCTATATATCCATCTCTTTTAGACATTAATTCTCACTCCCCTTCTCTTCACCTCCCTTTCTCTTCCTCTCTCTGTCTCTTTCTTTATGCAACACCAAGGCCTGAGGCAGGAACGCCCGGTGTCATCGGCCAGCGACTGAAGACTTTCGCCGCACAAGTTCCGTGACGCGAGAGAAATCGCTGTGACGTGAAGCGCCGAGCGTCACGATCCATGCGATTATGCAGTTGCTGTCGCTGCTGCTGCGAAGCACTGGGCGGTGAAGGCCGCGTGAAGCACCGTATGTAGGTATAGTTTCCTGATAATGATGCTGTTTTTGCCGAGGAAAATGAAAGGTGCAGGCGATCATAGTACACATGTATCTGTTGAATGAGAGTGATGAATGAAAGCGATTGGACGGATGACTGAATGAGGAGGGGGGAAGAGAGGTGGGAAACGAGGGCGAGTCGAGAAAGATTCCTCCGGGTGGCGACTGGGCCGAAGTGGCGTAGATCGAGAGGGCGCACTCGTTGGGGGTGGCCCTCGAAGGTCACTCAAGGGACACCGCCATCGAACCCCCGTCCCGCGACGAAGCTAGAGAGTCAGAGCGAGGGGAAACGCGGCGTAGGGGAAGGAGGGGTTGGGGAGGGGAGCTTGGGTACTTCCTCCGCCTAACCAGACCAGGACTCGAAGTCGTGGGAAAACTTAGACTGACTGGAAAGTCATTTCGTAAGAGCGGGGTCGATATCTTCCTAATGGTGCCAGGCAGGAACGCTCGAGGCTGAAACCAAGCTGTTCAGTAGTGTCATTTAATGTCACGAAATGTGGCAAAATTGCCGTATGACACCGGCCAGACGATGATTACGTGACTAGAATTGACGGAGTAAAACCTTTGCTAAGACGAACATTTTTTTTCTCCGACCAGCTTTCGCTCTCCTAAAAAAAAGATACCAACGGAAAAAAGTAGGCAACAGAACATTCATTTATGTTAAAAGCATAACTCATATAAATGTGATAAAATAATACTAACAAAATCACTCATCTCTCTAAGGTCGAGAGAGCTGAGGAAGACGACACCAGCTCACCTTACCTATCCAAATCCCTCTTTTTTGCATCTAAATAACACACAGAGGAAGAGAGATTATAGCACTACCCAAAGAGGGCGAGGCCGCGACCTCAGACGTAGCCAGAGGTTGGATATGGTGCAAACACTCAGCTCTACTCTGACGACTCTTTCAGTGCTTCGGCCACTTGTCAGCTTGCACACAGATCCTCGAGTGTTAGAGCTTCCCATCCCTTCTCATCAAGTATTCATCACGCAGCCACCTGTCAGCCAAACAATCACTCATCACGAAATTCCAAAGCTGGATTATCATTTCGAAGCTATTCTCTCGCCACTTTTCATTCGCCCGGTTTTTATACTTTGGTCCTCGTTTCTTTTTTTTTTTTCTTTTTTTTACCGATGAACGAATGTTGGTTGGAATATGAGGTTCCTACGTGGGGTCGTTGCAGGTCCTGTCTTCGGCACGTGCACTGAAGAGGTCGTGATTGCTGGCTTAATCATGGTATCTATGATAGGTATAACGGTACTAGCAGGTGGAGCGGGGAAGGGGGAGGGCTGAAGGATGTGTACCCCGTGCTAGTGTGTACGTGTATGTCTTAGTATCTTTTGGGTGAATTGCCTTCTTTGAGCTTGAATGATTAATACTATCGTTTTTAGGTTACTTTCTCTCTCTCTCTCTCTCTCTCTCTCTCTCTCTCTCTCTCTCTCTCTCTCTCTCTCTCTATATATATATATATATATATATATATATATATATAGAGAGAGAGAGAGAGTGATTGATAGAGAGATGTACACACACTTATACATATGTGTGTGTGTGTGTTGATATATGTATATATAGATATATATATGTATCTGTATGTAAATATTCATGCACACATACATATACAAATACATACACATACATTCATACACACACACACACGCACACACACACACACACACACACACACACACACACACACATATATATATATATATATATATATATATATGTGTGTGTGTGTGTGTGTGTGTGTGTGTGTGTGTGTGTATGTATATGTGTATATATAGATAATCCCCGTGAGCACTTGGCGGTAACGAATTAGTATGAAAGTGTATATATCTAACGGTTACCAGTACAAATGTCTGACCTGACAAAATATAAACGAGTTACAAAACACAGATGTGATTTTCTTAATTAGCGGGTTTCACATATCACCCAGGGATCGGAGAAAGACACGTCCCAGGCAGCACCTGCGACTTCAGCCCTTCGTGAGAATCTGGTCATTCCCACAACATAGGGAAATCATCCTCAGAGACTTAGAATGTGGTGACCCCGAAACTAACCAATCAGGAGATAGTGACCTAGGCTGAAACTCGGATTAGCTACCCATTTCTCCTGTAGGAGGGTCATCTTCCGCTAAATTTGCCGACCTGAGATGTATTGGCTGTAGTAAGGACATACTTGGTTCTCGACATCTCAACCACACTCACCTGACCGCCAATCATCTGTGCCTTACAATTTGTGGGCTAGTGCTAATCTTGACCTTTTATTTTCAAAGTCATTTCTTGCCACATATATATATATATATATATATATATATATATTATACCGTGTCATAATACTGTGATTATCTTGTGGATACAATATATTGTTATTATATTAGCTGCTGTGTTTAAGACCTTTTATTTCTTATGTGTGGTTATTAGAGCAATCTATATACACATCATAATTAGAAATTCAAGTCACAAATCAAGTTACCGAGGTTATATCTATGTGAGGAAGATGGTAGAATGTAGTAACGCATTTAATATAGAAATACAAAAAATACCTCCCTGACCTAAGCTCGACCTCGTGTCCTCAGAGTGAGAATCCCGGCTCCTAACTTATATCGCTATCACTGCTCTGCTCAGAGTATATAGGTAACTTCCATGGGGTTTGTAAGGTTAGACGAAACCTTTAGTGTGTCGTGTAGTGTAATGGTAAGGAGCCGGGATTCTCACTCTGAGAACTTGAGTTCGAGTCAAGGTCAGGGAGGTAAAATTTTTGTTTCTATATTAAATGCGTTACTGCACTCTACCATCTTTCTCATATATATGNCTCTCTCTCTCTCTCTCTCTCTCTCTCTCTCTCTCTCTCTCTCTCTCTCTCTCTCTCTCTCTGTCTCTCTCTCTCTCTTTCTCTCTCTCTCTCTCTCTCTCCCTCCCTCTCTCTCTCTCTCTCTCTCTCTCTATATATATATATATATATATATATATATATATATATATATATATATATATCTTTCTTTATCTCTCATCCTTCTCCTCTTCCTCTTCTTCCCTCCCATCCCGTCCCCTTTTACAGAGCTCCGCCTCTTCACCGAACACCAGACTGGACGCAAACAACAAAAGGAATGTGAAGACATAACAATGGCAACA
>BOPN01000319.1:490118-492618 GCA_017312705.2 Penaeus japonicus | reverse complement strand
CACACACAACCACACACACACACACACAACCACACACACACACACATACACACACACAACCATACACACACACACACACACTAACAACCACACACACACACACACACACAAACACACATTATTTTCTAAACTGTGTAGACAACAGCCATTCAGCCCGACTGAGCAAATGTAGATTCGTTGGCTTAACAACACATCTTTTCAGCCACCGATCAGGGGCTGAAGAGATGGGGCGGGGGGGGGGGGGGGGGAAGATGAGGAGAAACGGACCTAAAAAGAAAAAAAAGAAGGTGAAAAAAAGAAGAGGGAAGGGTAACGGGCCTAATATAAGTGGACCTGAGAGAGAAAAAAAGAAATCGAAGAAAAAATAACAGAGAAACGGGAATAGAAAGAGAACAATAAGGGACGGGTAGCAACCAATCTTAAGATGAATGATCATTTTCATATTTATACGGTGGCCTGTTAGATGCTAACGTTGGATGTCATCTTCCGCCATTTATTCCGTCCGCCCTTAATGCTCAGTTTCTCTTCCATTTCTTTCATCCATGTCTTTCTCTGCCTTCGCTTTATCATCCCAATCGTTACCAGTTTTTTCCAATCCCTCTGCTCTCGTCACATGACCCAAGATCACTAGTCTTCTTCGACATTCATCAACATTCTACTTGATGAAGAGAAAACGAACCTAAAAATAATAAAAAACTAAACAAGTTAATCAACTGATAAACTATAGAATTATAAAAAGTTACAAATTAGAAAAAAATAGATAAATAAACATATAAACTCATATCTTACAAAATAAAAAAAATAATGAAATAATAAAAAATAGATAAATAAACATATTAAGTCATATGTTACAAAGTAAAAATAAAATAATAATAAATAAAATAAATAAAAATTCAGCAACCGAAGCAAGCAAAACACAGCGAAAGAAACTCCATAACGCAGGTCGAAGCTGGACTCGAGACTCATTTCTCCGCCATAATTACCCAGCGTTCAGTAGTTTCGCTCTCTTTTCTTCTTCTTCTCTATAGCACAAGTTCAAATAACAGATAACAAGGTTAAACTTCTTCCGGCATCAATTTCCAATCGGAGAGAAGACTGTAGAAGTTCAATTGGAGTGTTTTTTTTTTTTTTTTTTTTTTTTCGTGGGATGCTCACGAAACAGGAAGCTTTTGAATGAAGTTGCGAAATCATTTAATTGAGGCTGATTGAACCGGTTTATCTTTTTATTATTATTACTGTTTACTTATTGTTATCATTACTGTTTTAATATGTGCGCTCTGTTGTTATATCTGTGTTAGATGTCAACAACCGACAAACTGAGGTGGCATTGGTTGCCATTTTAATTTCTAAATTCTTGTTCATATTACCGTATTTTCCTGGAACATCTTTTTCTCTGATCTTTTCAATCCATTGTATATCTCTCTTGTATGTCCGACTACATTAGCGATTCCTAGAAATTGTGGTCTTTTGAAGATGTTTTGTCTTCAGATGCTTTCCTTACTTTTCAACACAATGGCAGAAGGTCTTGCTGGCCGAGTGCACCACTGAATATACATAATCATTCTCTATTCTTTTCACCTTGTGCTTCCTCGTCACATTTCTTCCCCTTCTCTCGTTCCTTTATCCCAACGCTGCCACCCCCTGGGAAATAACAGACTTGTGTTTGCTTCTTCTCCTTACTTCGGCGACAACTATTTCCAGTTCCCGGGACTGGATATGATGGTCGCTCTGGATCCTGGAGTCTCAAGGCACCTTCACTTTAGCAGCTTCAACGACGCCTTGAGGAGAACACTAATACCAGTTAGCTCCTTTTTCCTGGTCGTATTTCCCCGCGAAATGTCGTGTTGGTTGGGTTGTACTCGCAACGTTATCATGTTCTTTTGTTCTTTTGTGGTTTTGTCGTTCGCTGATTATATGTCATATATGTCCGGCACCTTATTTCACCTTATTAATTAACTATTCTTTTCTTTTCCAGTCAAGGATAGTGATTCCACACCATGATCGATATGAAAATGGTGGTAATTAATTATTGGTAACTCGAGGCCACGAAAGAAGAAGTTTCTGTTTCTCTCTCTACCTGCCCTTTACACACGTCTAACTTTACCTAAAGTCTCTCCTTTTACCTAAACTTTACAGACATATACCTCTATCTGGAGCCTCTACCTCTACCTAATGTCTACAGATAAATATACCTACCTCTACTTAACCTTTGCAAATATCTACCTCTGCCTGAAGTCTCCACCTCAACCTAACCTTTCTAAACACCTCCATGGTTCATCAACATTACTTGCTTACCTACACTACTGCCCCTTTGTCTTTCAACTTCTGATCTCTTTGTGCTATTTGGTTTTGCAGTCGTTCTTCCGCCATTTATCCATCGTTCTGAACTGTACCATTCATTATGTCTTGTACACCCTTTGTTCTGTCGTATACGTAGACTTTTCTAGTATTATGCTATTTCTCATTTTGTTATGATTATATATATATATCTTTGCTCCGA
>BOPN01000319.1:475118-480118 GCA_017312705.2 Penaeus japonicus | reverse complement strand
TGTTATGATACACCTTTCTTGTTGGTGTTATTATTGTTATTATTATTATCATTATTGTTATTTTCATGATTATTATCATTATCTTATCATTATTTTTATCATTATCTTATCATTATTTTTATCATTATCTTATCATTATTTTTATCATTATTTTATCATTATTTTTATCATTATCTTATCATTATTTTTATCATTATCTTATCATTATTTTTATCATTATTATTATTCTAATCATTATTATTATCATTATTATTATTCTCATTATTATCATTATCATTATCATTGTTATTATCACTCATTGTTTTATTATCATTACTATTATTACTATGGGTTTTATTATTATTAATATCATTATTATTGCTATTATTGTAACTATTGTTATTACTATTATCATTACTATAATCATTCTTGTCATTATCAATATTACTATCATTATCTACATTATCATCATCATCATCATCAGCATCATCATTACTTATCATTATCAATATTATTATCCATTATCAATATTATTATCCATTATCATCCTTAATATCATTATCATCATCATTTTCACAATATTCTTTATTATCATCCACTCTGTTACTATCCCCATCATCACCTTCATTATTATAACCATTATCTTTATTAACAGTCTGGCAAGGAGTATTATCCCAGCTAACCTCCATTGCCAGAGAGTTGCATGCAATCGCTCATGCGATTGATAACACGAAAAATAGCGCAGGTGGTGTGATCTTGAGATACTGTAGGTAAATCCAAGGTTCAATCACAGAAGCAGCTTTAATCACCGGTAAACTTGATAGAGCATAATCTCTTGGCAAGGACAACTAGGTTCTAAATACGATTTGTATGAATGACTTCTCGCTTTGAGAGAGAACTGGAGAGGGTGGGAACAGATAAAGTATTGAGACAGAAATAGAAGGTGAAAGAGAGATAGCAAGAGAGAGGGGAGGGATAGACAGATAATGGATATAATGATGATAATGAAAACATGAGGATAATGATGATAACAGTGATAACTATGATGCTTATAGAAGTGTAAATGATAGTATTGGTATAATGATAATAGTATGTTAATGATGGCAATTATAATAGTAATAAAAGTATTATCAACAATGACAATGATGATGATGATGATAATGATGATAATAATATCATAATGATAATAATACTAATATTTATAAAGGTTCACAATGGCGAAGAATCCTAATTTAGTTCAACATTTTCCTCAATGCGGTCAACAAGACCTCAGGCACCGAGCGAGGACAACTGACGAAAGGTAAGCGATACCAATTACTGTTCGAGTCTCTCACATATTTTTTTTTTTTTTGAGTTCAGAGTCTCTCATAACTACTACAGTACGCAGGATGGCGGATCGCGGCAACAGTGATGAGGGTATATATGACAACAATGATACATAATACAAACAAAATGCACCTTGAAGAAGTGACCCAATAGATGTATTCCAAACACAAGAACGATACAATCATCCAGAATATTCTTTCCTAATTGAGATGCTGATCTGAGAGATGTCCCCGCCAAAATCTAAACGACTGATCCCACCCTTGCAATTTCATTACAGTCCTCGTGGCAAGCTAGTCAACGAGCCGAGAAACTAAAAAGATAGATAAATACACCAGAAAACCGAGTAAGAGACCTCTGCTACTAGATTTCATTGAGAAATTCTTAATGGACAAAGTCCACCAAAATGTTTTCCTCCTCAGCCATAATCTATCCTCACATACACTAAAATATACGCATACTCTACTCTCATCAGTCTTAATCTATCTATAAGTCGACGTACTCTTGCCCTGCTAGACTGAAAATATGGCTGGGGAACGAGTAAAAATCTGTAATTATATTCTTCATATCAAAATTTCACATATCCTTCATCAACTGCGTGAATTTCAAGTCTGATTAAATTACTATTGTATGTTTACACTTTGGCGGAGTTGGCCGTTCTTTATGGTGGAAGCTCACCCTCGGTCAGAGTATGTCCATCCGCCTGCAGCTGACATTTGCGTTTCATTCTGGTAGCCAAGTTATCGCTTGGATAACTCAAAACAATTAATTGAGAAGAAATTGAGAAGAATTAACTGGAACTCCTCCAGCTTTGGCTAATGCGAGTGAATATATGACAATAGTCCGTTTGTTTCGTTTCTTGGCACGTCTCATAAGTATAAATATAAGGAAGATGTGACGTACGCAGGTAGCAAGAAACGCCAACTAATCAAGAAATAGCAAATGACTGCGAAATAAGTAAAGTAGTGTCGGCATAAGGCGCAAGTTCGCATTACGATGCTTCAGTAACTTTTTACATAATCCTGATGACAGAAAGCAATCAGTTACCTAAGAAACCACCAATTAAATTAATGTACCCTGAAATCTGCTTCATTTTCTGGACGGGTAATGTGAAGATGATTAGGATGATAATGATAATCATTATAACAAAGAAATAACAATTTTTTAATTGTTATTACCTTAACTAGCATGATTCTCATTATCATCTTATGATCATGTTTTCTCTTTCGCGTACCATCTGACATTTTGAGTAAGCCGTAAGGGATATTTACTTCAAAATAAATAAATGTATGCAATGAAACATTCTAGGATGAATAAAAGGTACATACTTCTCGTGCGCTTTCCTCTCCTGGTATTTTCATCCTACCACAAGGTAACTTTGTCAGCGTTTCTCTCTCATTCATATGCATCCCTTCAGACAGTAAGAACACGTCAGTAAAATCATTTGTACTTATGGCAGATGTTCTTGCGACAAGTGTTCGTACAGCAGGTGTGTTCACTGATCACGTGCACACTCGCTGACTCTCATTCCACTTGTCTGCGGACCAAAGATGCGCGACCGAAGAAGATGAAAGATGAAAGGAAGGACACAAAGAAAGACGGAGACAGGGAGGAGGGGATGATGCTACAGAGAAAGAGAAAGCGAGATAAGAGGGAAGAGAGGGGGAGAGTGAATGAAATACTGAAACAAAGATAGAAGGTGAAAGGGAGATAGCAAGAGAGAGGGGAGGGACAGACAGATAAATGCAAAGATGTACACGGAATGTTTCTTTTACATACCTCCTACTAACTTCCTACCTACTTTTCAGGTGACTTATAGATTACGCAAGGGAATATTTGCATCGACTTTGCCAAAATAATACGAAAATGCTAATTCTCAAGGTACAATTACGATCGATATCATTAGGTATTACTCTACATAACAGCTTATTCCCTTCACCAATTTTCGGAAGAAAGATAGTAAAAGAGGCACATTTTGTTATGTAACAACACATGAAAATACTAGATTAAACGTTAACACTGTGAATATTTTCTTTTGTTATTCTCAACTGTTCTGTCATTTTATCATAATCTTCATTGACAATTTCACTAAGGGCGGACCTATATACTTAGCAATCTTATGCATATCATCACCTTACTTGTTAAACACTATTGCAACTATATAACTGCTACGATTATGACTATCCAAGTTGAATTCTTATTGTTATTGGTAGTAGCAATCTTACCTTTAAAATTAATAGGACCATATGCATAATTGATAGTCCATGATTCTATTAATGAAACATCGTCACTGTCAATATCGCTAATGGAAATGATAGTAATCATTGATTACCATCCCTTGAACATTATCGTAATGTCCATAAAACGACATCTCGCCAAGTCACCCCACACATAAGGAGAGCCACGCAGACACGGTGTCCCAGAAACCAACGGCCGCATGGGACACCCAGCCCCAAGGCTCGGCTTTTGGTTGCCATCATATCTATTTACGTGTAAATGTTAATACATGTGTATATAGATATGTATAAATGTGTGTGTGTGTGTGTGTATAGGTATACACATAGACACATATACATTCCTCCCATCTGTAACTGTGTCCACTATTCGTCCTCGCTCCCTTTCACTTTCTTAAAGAATGTCTTGTGCCTTCGAACAGAAACAGATACTTAAAATTCTTTTCATAAACAACCTTAAACTACATTCTATTCGAACAAACAAAACACACACATACACACAGACACACACACACACACACGCGTACACACACACACGTACACCCATACTAGTAGATAGATGGATATATCTATAGATAAAGATGTAGATAGATAAGCCCCAGCGAGGTTAAATATTTCTTATAGCTTCTTCGCCGACATTACAGAAGGGACCGCCCCAGTTCCCCACCAACCCGTCTCCCCCCCTCCCCTCCTTCCCCCTGCCCCTTTTCCTCCTCCTCTCCTACCCCCCCCCCCTCTTCCCCTACGCATTTCATCGCCCAATAAAGTTCTTGGAATGTTCTTGGTCCCCCCCCTCCCCTATCTTCCCCCACCCATACCCCCTCTTACTGTTTCTTCCCTCCTCTTCCCCCTCTTCATCTTATCTCCTCTCTCTCTCCTCCTGCTTCTTTCTTTACTATCTCCCTTTCTCTTTCTTCTCTTTGTCTCCTTCCCCTTTCACCTTCTCTCCCTATCTTTCTCCTCTTCCTTACCCTATCATCCCAATCCCACCCCTCCCGCCCCCCTATTCTTACTACCCCTCCCGATTTCNTATATATATATCATTACCAGCATCATTACTTCCATTACTATACACACCTGAGATGCACTTCATCGGTTCCAAATCATAAGAAATCTAGAATGAACCGCATCTACAACGGATACTGACCAAGAAAATACGATTACAGTTACATGCTACTCCCTTCCAGACGCCCTCAACCCTGATCAATCTGCCAGGGCAACTCATAACAAGTCCTTCGGCGCCGAAGAGCGATTGACAGCTTCCAGCGCACAGTTGAAAATCTCGAATAATGTGGCCAGAAGAGGTTGAGTTTAGGGAGAGCGAGTGAGTGAGCTTGGCGGGCGGCTGGGAGAGTGAGAGAGCTTTCCGACGCTCGTCACGTCCTGAGTGTTAGTTAGAAGGAGGCAATAGAAGGAGAGGAGGAGAGAGACGGAGGGCCGCGGGGGAGTGCGCAGGAGGAAGGA
>BOPN01000319.1:447618-452618 GCA_017312705.2 Penaeus japonicus | reverse complement strand
AGAGGGAGGAGGATATGGCAGTGGAGAGAGGGGGAGAGAGGATATGGCAGTGGAGAGGGGGTGGCAGTGGAGAGGGGAGAAGGATATGGCAGGGGAGACAGGGGAGGGGATATGGCAGTGGAGAGAGAGGGGAGGAGGATATGGCAGTGGAGAGAGAGGGGAGGGGATATGAGTGGAGAGGGGAGGAGGATATGGCAGTGGAGAGAGAGGGGAGGGGGATATGGCAGTGGAGGGGAGGAGGATGTGGCAGTGGAGAGAGGGGAAGGATATGGCAGGGGAGACAGGGGAGGGATATGGCAGGGGAGACAGGGGAGGGATATGGCAGTGGAGAGAGAGGGGAGAGGATGGAGAGAGAGGGAGGGATATGGCAGTGGAGAGAGAGGGGAGGGGGATATGGCAGTGGAGAGAGAGGGGAGGGGGATATGGCAGTGGAGAGAGAGGGGAGGAGGATATGGCAGTGGAGAGAGAGGGGAGGGGGATATGGCAGGGGGGAGACAGGGGAGGGGGATATGGCAGGGGGGAGACAGGGGAGGGGGATATGGCAGTGAAGACAGAGGGGAGGGGGATATGGCAGTGGAGAGAGAGGGGAGGGGGATATGGCAGTGAAGACAGAGGGGAGGGGGATATGGCAGTGAAGACAGAGGGGAGGGGGATATGGCAGTGGAGAGAGAGGGGAGGGGGATATGGCAGTGAAGACAGAAGGGAGGAGAGAACGGGGAGGGAGAGGGGAGGGAGGAGAGAACGGGGAGGGAGAGGAGAGGGAGGAGGGCGTGGTGGGAACCATCTAGTGGTGTGGAAAGTGTTGGTTGCGGCCGCGGCTTCCCCACTCGTTGTCCCGCGATGGTCAACAATTCGTGCAAACCCCAACCCCCTCCCTAACCCTCTCCTCCCTCCCCCTCTCCTCTCCCTCTCTCCTCCCCTCCTCCCCTCCTCCCCTCCTCGACGTGCTTGCGAGGAGGGAGGGGTTAGCGACCGCGTGCAGGCAAGAGAGTCTGCGAGGGCGAGAGAGGAGGTGGGATCAGAAGTACAGTTAGTGGGAAAAATCACTTGGACAAAAATGGCGATAGAACACGCGTGATCATAACAACGGCTCCTACGAGGCTGAAAGATAGCGACAGTGTAAAGAGTCACGGTGGTAGACGTACGTACTTGTACTGACTTTCCAACAGCCGTGATGGCGAAACCAGACATCTAGATTAATCATTCTAATAATACTACGAAGATTTTTAATGATACATCACATAAGAAACCGCACATTATAATCTCAATGGCTTCGGGTCTAGATGACGCAAATCAAAGTAATATTAGGCATATCAGATTACAGAGAGAAACTAAATCTTTGCCAGAGCTGTCACAAAATGAATTCCTGCGTAAACTATGTGAGGTTTGGAGGCTAATGGCGGCCCGGTGGTGATGAGGCGTGTGATGAGTGTGGCAGTGTTAAATGAGGTTGAGTGTGATGATGACTGTGGTGATGATGGCGGGGGTAGGGGAGGGGAGGGTAGAGCTAAGGAGATTGTGTGGAGAAAGAGAAGTAGCAATGAAAAAAGGGCGAAGGAAGAAAGGTAAGAAGAGATGAGAGAGGAAAGGGTAATTGGGAAATGCGAGACAATTTCTGTAAAGAGGTTAAGTTGGCAAGGAGTCCGTGTTTGATGGTCTTCCTCTCTCCCTCCTCCTCCTCCTCTTCCTCCTCCTCCTCCTCGTCGTCGCCATTAGACTTCCTCTTTATTTCTTTTATCATTTTATTGCATTTTCTCTCCTCTACAACTGCTTTATCATATAGCCAATGACATCTCCATCTTCATTGTCTTTTTTCTCCTCTTGTTTTTCGACGCCTGTCTTACACCCTCGACTTTTACTTCTTAATTCTTCTGTGGTTTCCCTTTAATTTATCCTCTTACATTCATTCTCATTCTTCTCTTTCTCCTCCTCCTCCTCCTCTTCTTTTTCCTTAACTTCCTCCTCCTCTTCTTCTTCTTGAACTTCCACCTCCTCCTCCTTCTCTTCCTCTTTCTCCTCCTCCTCTTCCTTTTCCCCTTCCTCCTCTTCCTCTTCCTTCTCCTACTTCTCCTCCTCGTCCTTCTCCTCCTGCTCTTCCTTCTTCTACTTAATCTCATTCTCTTCCTCTTTTCAACTTCTTCTCCTTACCCTCTTCCTTATCCTTCTCATACTTTTCTTCATCCTCTTCCTCTTCCTCCTACTCTTTCTCAATTTCTTCTTCCCCTTCTTCTTCTTCCTCCTCCTTCTCCTTCTCCTTCTCCTCCTCCTCCTCCTCCTCCTCCTCCTCCTCCTCCTCCTCCTCCTCCTCCTCCTCCTCCTCCTCCTCCTCCTCCTCTTCCTTCTCCTCCTCCTCCTCCTTCTCCTCCTTCTCCTCCTCCTCCTCCTCCTCCTCCTCCTCCTCCTCCTCCTTCTGCTCCTCCTCCTCCTCCTCCTCCTCCTCCTCCTTCTCCTCCACCTCTTTCTCCTTCTCGTTGCTGCTAATAAAGCTCATTAACCCTCCCAAACTGCCGTTGTTTTGCTGTTCGTTCCCGCCTCCCTTTTCCTTGGTCACGTGGACACTGTAAATATAAACACAACTGCGAACTGGTGCGAGGGAGTCGGGGTGGGGGTGGGGGTGGGGGGAGGTGACGGGGAGGGGAGGTGGTTATATGGCGGTGATGGTGCTAACGTGTGACGGATTTACAAGGATTTATTTTCTGCAAGTACTAGTCTCATGTTCAAAATTCCTACCTCCTAAGGATCTGGTGCTCGGCCGCAAGCCCCGAGCGATGCTAGTGAATGGCGCGGCCTCAGAGAAGCATTAAAAGCGCGACTGTGGTTTGATGATGTGTTCTCCTTGGCACGGACCTTGCAATAGGCTCTTCAATGGTGTTAACATCCTCCCTCACACGCAGATATACACGGCGGTATAAAGGGCTGAATGAAAAATAGGATATATCCATTAACATATGTTATGCATTTATCTTAACTTATATAATTATCCCGCCAAACATATGCATATACGTGAATAAACACACAGAGGCACATGTGCACACAAATATGCATATACTATATACAAATATAAACACTCACACAAACACGCATACATAAATATACTCATAGTAACAAATATATACATAGATATACACATGTACACATACTAAAACACACTCACACACACACACACACACACACACAAACACACACACACACACAAACACACACACACATATATATATATATATATATATATATATATATATATATATATATATATATATATATATCCACACACACACACACATGCAGCCGTGCACACATTAACAAATACACACACAAATGTACACTGTATACATAGGTAAACACTCACACAAACACGTATACATATATACACTCATAGCAACAAATATAAACATAAATCTAGACATGTGCACATACCAACACACATACATACACACATGCAGCCGTGCACACAGCAACAAATACACACACAAATGTACACGTTCCTCCATAATGACTGAATATCCTTCCCTGCTCAGTTCCAACCGGAAGCTAGTTTGTCCTTTGATGTAATTTTGTTTCTGTTTCTATTTCTTTGGTAACTTATAATTATTTTCTAGCAATGTCTTAATGAGATCTTTGGTAGAATGAGGACCTTGTATACCTTTCTCTTGCGAAGCTAAAGTGTAGGTATATATATATCTATATTCTGATATCATTATTTTTTTTAAGAACTCTCTAAGCCGATTGATTGCTGCGTTTCATCTCGGTGCAGTTGTCGGTCTCTGAAGAACGGTTCACCTGAGACAGGTGCATGTCCTTCCGCTGAGCGTTGCACGCGTTCGCAGCGACTGCTACTCCCAGTTGTGTGTGTGTGTGTGTGTATACATATATACATATATATATATATATATATATATATATATATATATATATATATATATATATATATATATATATATATATATATGTATATATATGTATATGTATATATATATATATATATATATATATATATACATATATATGTATGTATATGTATATATATGTATATATATATATATATATATATATATATATATATATATATATATATATATATATGTATATATATATACATATATATATATATATATATATACATATATATATGTCTGTATATATATATATATATATATATATATATATATATATATATATATATATACATATATGTATATATATATATATATATATATATATATATATATATATATATGTGTGTGTGTGTGTGTGTGTGTGTGTGTGTGTGTGTGTGTGTGTGTGTGTGTATGTATATATCTATCTATCTATCTATCTATCTATCTATCTATCTATCTATCTATCTATCTATCTATCTATCTATCTATCTATCTATCTATCTATCTATATATATATATATATATATATATATATATATACATATATAACGTTTCTTGTTGACTCAATCAAGATTCAAGTAATATAAAACATGTGAATCTCCGCCAAGAACATATAGAAAACGGTTAAAGAGGGAAGGACTTTGACATTTAATACAGTTCAGTATTTTATCCCAGACCTTCAAGAGCGTCGTGGGAAAGCG
The DNA here is from genome assembly GCA_017312705.2 of Penaeus japonicus. Lineage (NCBI taxonomy): Eukaryota > Metazoa > Arthropoda > Malacostraca > Decapoda > Penaeidae > Penaeus > Penaeus japonicus. The sequence continues at coordinate 448,039 of BOPN01000319.1, read as the reverse complement.
TAAGCCGAGGGACTCCAGGAAAATAGAAAAAGCGGACATAACGGGATTTATACCTGCGCCCGAAAGCACGTTACTACACAAAGCAGAAGTGCAATGTGCAATGGCATGAGAAAATAAAACGTCTTTATAACTATTGCCGTCTTTCGAAGGATTATTTAGTAGCTAAGGATTCCCGTTCCTGGCTCCTTTACCCTCTCTGTCCGTTCCCCTGTTCCGCATCTCTCTCTCTCTCTCTCTCTCTCTCTCTCTCTCTCTCTCTCTCTCTCTCTCTCTCTCTCTCTCTCTCTCTCTCTCTCTCTCTCTCTCTCTCTCTCTCTCTCTCTCTCTCTCTCTCTCTCTCTCTCTCTCTCTCTCTCTCTCTCTCTCTCTCTCTCTCTCTCTCCTCTTGATATCAAGAAGCATCTGAGGTCAGTGAGATCGG
>BOPN01000319.1:382618-385118 GCA_017312705.2 Penaeus japonicus | reverse complement strand
CAATTGCAATTTTCACTCGTCGACGTCAGACACTTAGCCTTGTGTCGCGTTGATCTTCGGGTGTTATTATGCTTCATGAGTCCTTTGTTGGGTTCATTCTTATCCCTTTAATTATCTCTATTCTTTATGAATGGCGTGTTGTAGTATCCTGAAAAAGTATTATTTTGTTGTATGGAGTTCCTGTGATGATGATGTCAGTATTGCTATTTTCATGATCATTACCAATGTTATTATCATTCCTATGATTATCATTATTATTACTGGTGTTGTCGTTGGTACTAATATTACCATTACCTTTACTATTAGTCATAATATATATTTTGTTCATTATCGTTATTATGTTTTTATTATTATTGATATTACTACTATTATCATTATCCTTATTATCTTCATTATCCTTATCATTATTGATATTATTATCACAATTATCATTATTATTATCATTATCATTATTATTATTATTATTTAATTACCCTTATTATCATTAACATTATTAATAATCATTATCATTATCATTATTACTATCATCATTATTATCATTATTATCATTATTACCATTAGTATCATAATCATCATTACTATCATCATTATCATTATTATCACTATAATAATATCATCATGATCATCATCATCACTATTATTATCACCACAACTACTACCATTTCCATTGTCATCATAATCATCATCCTCTTAACTTGCAATTTGCGAGGACGACAACTCGGCTCCCGGTGCGGCTTGGGGCCCTTCATCCTCCAGTAGCTACGTCGAGGTCATGCTTGTCAAGGAGCTGGGGATGACAAGCCCTTCCGTGCGCTCATATGTGAGAGGGGGGGAGGAGGGGGAGTAGCAGGGGGAGGAAGGAGGAGGAAAAAGAGGAGGAGGAGAGGAGTGTTTGTATGAGGATTTGCATGTGTGTGTCTTTTTTTATGTATGTTTTTTTTCTGTTTGTGTGCGCGCGTGTGTGTGCGTGTGTGTATGTGTGTGTGTGTGTGGGTGTGGGTGTATTTGTGTGTGTGTGTGTGTGTGTGTTTGTGTTAGTGTGTATTTCTGCGTGTTTGTGTTAGTGTATATCTACCTACTAGGTCTGTCCAAACGTATGTGTACGAATGCTTCCAAGTGTACATTTACGGCTATTTACAAGTGTGCCTAAACGTAATCATATCTAAAAATCTCGATGGCCGTTTCATTTTCCTCCCCACCTGAACTCCTCCTACCTTGGCTCGTGCTGTCACAGGAGGCAGGTGCAGCGGCGCCCGGGGAGGGAGTCCGCGAGGAAGAAGGGCGTGAGTCAAGCCGCCACAACCTTGCCCGAGTAGTAATTATCCTCGTCAACAATGGCTCTGTACATCACGGCTAACTGTGCATACGCCGGCGCTCTCTTACTTGTGAATACAACGGCGCCAGTGTGTGTATGTATATACGCTCACTTAGACTTGCTGTGCTGGGCGTTGTTTTAGTGTGGTATATATATGCTTGTAGGAGGACTTGTTTGTATTAATACGAGGATTGTATATTAATAAACGTAAAATCGATAATGACAACAGCAATATCACACCATAGATGTGTGTATATTAAAAAGCGAAAAAAAAACTAAACGCGAAAACGCGCGTATACTTCCAATATATCTTATAGTAATGATCACACCCATCCGATCTGAGCGCAACTATCCATCAACACATCCACAGTATACCTATACACAGTACACAGTAACGCACTCGAGCTGAGATCCCGTTACCCATTGTTTCGTGCTCCCGTGGTGGGCCAAGACATCCTCCTCCACCCCCCTCCCCCCTCCTCCCCCCTGTACCCTGCTCATCTTGCGTCAGACGAGGCGGCGGAGGAAGCGGCGGCGGGGACGAGAAGGGGCTTGGAAGCGAGTGGCTTTGGGAGACAGGAACACCTCTCTCTGGCCTCCCCTTCCGAGTGAATACTTGCAATGCGATCTTGCTTTCTTGTTTCTGTATATATGTGTGCGTGAGAGAGAAGAGGGTTGGAGAAGGAGAGAGAGAGAGAGAGAGAGAGAGAGAGAGAGAGAGAGAGAGAGAGAGAGAGAGAGAGAGAGAGAGAGAGAGAGAGAGAGAGAGAGAGAGAGAGAGAGAGAGAGAGAGAGAGAGAGAGAGAGAGAGAGAGAGAGAGAGAGAGAGAGAGCAGAGAGAGATGGAGGAAGCAAGAGAGAGAGAGAGAGAGAGAGAGAGAGAACCCAAGAGTCGAAAGGTTGAGAGGAAATTAAGACAAAACATCAACGTCACATACCACCAAGCTGAACAGTCAGTCAGTCAACGTAGCCCGACATGTAAAGCTCATTCGTCGCTACTTCCGCCCCGCGAGTCAGTTGGCTGGAGACTCAGAGAAAAATCAATCAGGAAATGAATTAAACAACCCCGCCTCCAACAGTCCGCTTAATACGACGTCGGCAACCTGTCCTCTCAATGCAATTAACCGGATTACTCCTTCGTGGATCAGACAAGAAAAAGAGGAGAAAAAAAGGGAAAGAAAGAGA
>BOPN01000319.1:345118-350118 GCA_017312705.2 Penaeus japonicus | reverse complement strand
TTGGTGAGCAATGCGACACGGGAACACAAAGAGTCGTAAACAAATATGGTGCTCAGTGGGCGCTTGTGGGGAACATCGTGAACACTTAAGGAGTTCCGCGATGGCAACCTGGCAAACGCACCCATAGTGAGTAACAATAGACTGTCATCCATTTTCAGTTCAACTCAATTTGCGTTTCCATTATAAAACAGATTATATGGTACTATGATGTCCGAGCGATGTTGAGGGAGGTTTTATCTTCACGTTAACGTTTATCTTCACTCATTACCAACAGGCCACCAGACGAATTCACCTCCTCTTCAAGGAAGGCTTCTGGAAACCCCAACACCTTAAACCTGCGTGTAACGAAACCCGAAACGGTTAAAAAGTAGCAATACGTTCCCATGACCGGCCGAGGCAAGACCCAGGGCGAGGTGTCCGAGATCACTGTGGTCGATAAGTCACTCGTCCAGATTCTGAATTCCTCCATCGAGCTATTGTGTTACAGTTTATTCCTTTCAATTAATCACCCTGTACTGTACAGTGTATATTTATATGGCATAATAGTAAAATGAGTTATTTTGCTTTTCATGAGGGTGTAATTAGGATATTTCCAAGATCTCGGACACACCGAGAGTATTACACACGCGTACTCACTCATCAGCAAGGTCCCGGCTGTCTTGTGAGTGTAGCTAAGGGTCATCGCCTATATCAAGTATCCTTTGAAGAGGACCTTGAGTGTTGTGCGGCGTGTAGTACATGTGGATGAGAGGTGGCGCTGCTCTGGCCGATACGCACTCTCGACCTGTTAAGAGTTAACTGCCCTTAACTTCAAGCGATTTAGTGGTCGCAAGGTCGGCGCTACAGGTGCGTAAAGCAAATGGGAATATACATTTTCATCCAAGGAAATGGTAAAAAAGTGGGAATAGATGAATAGGATAAGGATTAGAATGAGAAGAAAGAGAGTAAGGAGAGAGAGAGAGCGCGCGCAATAGACTTTTCTTTTATAAGGAAAGGATGTTCAGCGTTTCTCGACTGCGACCATCTGGTACCTTGCAATTAGCATACCAACCATCTGGCAGGCTTACAGCGCATGGAGGGACATTGCCTAGTAGAATAGTACCCTACCTGCAACACGTGAAACCAGCTATCAATCGAACCACTGTTTCAACAAAGCAAGTGAATAAGATACATTTCCCCGACATGCTCTGAACAGTTACGCCAAAAAATTACCACTTACTTCGCCCAAGCACTTGCAGCCAGCAGTGTGCCAGTTCGTGGGACCAGCTGATGAGCGGCGTCAGGTGGGAGATATCAGGAACTGCAGCATCCGGCATCTGTAAGCAATCTGAAGTGTGACGCTCTGGACGCCATGAGATACAGAAGAAAAAAAAAGGTTTCGACATAATAAAGAAGGAAAAATCACGTCGTTCTGCACATTCTTGAATATCGTATTTCATTATTGAAGCCAAGATATGGATTTGTACTGAGTGTTACCGTGTGACAAGTGTTATTGAGCATTTGAGCAGATGCTCAAGCGGGACACCTGTGAGGCTGGCGGAGCATTGTGGAGATGTGAATATGTGCAGGAATAGATGGAAATGACAAAAGCAAAGTAGGAGAAAAAGAGTGGAAAAGACAGAGAGAGGGGGGAGAAGGAGAGATAAAGACAGACGGAGCTAGAGAGAGAAACAGACAGAGAGAGAGGGAGTGACGGAGATATAAATCTTAGGGGATGAGGGAGAGGCTGAGCGTAAGAAAGCGGAGAAATATAGACAGAGGGCAGAGCGAGGAGGGGGAATCTCCCTGCGCCACTCACGGTGGATGGCGACACGTTCCCTGCCGCTTTGTCTGAGTCCTTCCCGCCTCTCCTCGGTCTGAGTCTTTTCGTTCACTTTGCTCTCTCTCTCTCGCTCTCTCTCTCTCTCTCGCTCTCTCTCTCTCTCTCTCTCTCTCTCTCTCTCTCTCTCTCTCTCTCTCTCTCTCTCTCTCTCTCTCTCTCTCTCTCTCTCTCTCTCTCTCTCTCTCTCTCTCTCTCTCTCTCTCTCTCTCTCTCTCTCTCTCTCTCTCTCTCTCTCTCTCTCTCTCTCTCTCTCTCTCTCTCTCTCTCTCTCTCTCTCGCTCGCTCGCTCGCTCGCTCGCTCGCTCTCTCTCCTTCTCTCTGATATACGTAGGACAGCCTAAACATTACAGTGTATAGTTTGCTTTGGTACACTCTACTCCGTTCTACCAAGCGTGTCTTCCTCATCAGCTCGGCTAAAACCTAGCGGAATGAGTTTGATTCTGAGTATTATAAACTTCGCCGCAGCGGCATGAGCTCCTCCCTCGGTTCCTCTCCCCAGCCTCCCCCTGTCCCCGGATCCCCCTCCCCCACCTTGGTTCCTCTCCCCAGCCCCGGCCTCTCCTCGCCCCTCCCCCCTCCCCCGGCACATGGTCGAGCATTATGAGATTGCCCCATCAGGGTTCCTGGCTGGCTGCAGGGTTACCAAGGCAGTGATACATCTTAGGAGAAGATAATCCAATCGATTGAGTTATCTACACCGTGTCGGCACAGGCTATTGGTAACTATAGCTGCGGGTGTGAATGGTGTGTGCTATAAGGGCTGTTATTAGAAGCACATACGAGTGTGGAGGGTGAAGCTTGTGTGTTAATGCGTGTTTGTCCGATGAATCGTTGAGGTTAGGAGGGCGAGTGACGTGGGAACGAGAGTGGCGGCGGGTCGGGGGACGGGGAGTGGGGAAGGGGTGAGGGAATGAGGGAGGGGGGGGACAGGCTACACTACCTTCACTTCGCTACAACGGTATCGCTGAGTCGCCCAACAATCGCCTTCTCCAATACTTAAGTCAACGCCGGTGTTATTATTACTTGTGTTGTTATCGCCCTGAGTTGTATTGCTGTTACAGGATGAGGAAAGTATCTCGTTTCAGGGACAATTAAGAGTATTTCGAATGAGATTATAAAAGAAAAAAAATATTTATGTGCACATGTATTCTATTATCTTTTTCGTAAGAAGATAATGTAACATACCGACAGCTTAATACTCATGCGTTATTGCGAACAATGGAGTGACAGCCTGGTTAAGACCTTTCCTTAGGCAAGAATATTTGGTCTCGCCTTGACACTGGCCATGACATATATAATTTCATAGACTTAATTTCTAAGAAAACTGGCTTTTGCTTCAGCCAGCGGATGTTGCAGACACACCAACTCACAGACACACACGCACGCACGCACGCACGCACGCACGCACGCACGCACGCACGCACGCACACACACACACACACACACACACACACACACACACACACACACACACACACACACACACACACACGCACACACACGCACGCACGCACATAGATAGATAGATAGATAGATAGATAAAAAGATAGATAGATAGATAGATTAGATAGATACACACACAAATAAACGCGCCTACAAATCTATCAAATAAAATCTATCTATTTGGCTGATCTTCTTGATTGTTTGTTTCTCTCTCCCTCAGCCTCGGCTCAGAGTCCCTGAAGGAGTGGAGGAGAGACTGCCTTGTAAGAGAAGGACATTCATCAGAGTTATTTATTAAGGCAATTATTATAGGACGACTGAGCGCAATGGAATGCTGAACTTGGACGGACGTAATAATCTTGCGTGTAATCTTGCCTTTTTATCGGCCCTTTTCTGCGTTCAACTTCAACCCTTCTTTTCTTCTATTTTGTGTTTATATATCTTGTGTGTGTATCTATATTTATCTTTTCTTCCGCTATGTCTTCCACGTTTTGACTGTTTTCTTTTCTTTTCTCTTTGGGGTGAGGGGCTTTTCATTTCTATTTGTTTTAATTTCTTTGAAAAACTTATCTAACTTGTCCCTAAAATAGAAATGTTTCAACAGAGCAGAACGCAATAAGGGAACAGTCAAACCGGGAATAGAACAAGAGAACATTGCAATTCAAAACCTCTCTTCCACTCAATTAAAAGAACAAGGGGGAGAGAGAGACATTGGATAAAAAGGAAAAGAAGAGAATAAAAAAAACAGCAACTTTGAGATGCACTAGCCAAAGAATAAAGCAAGATGATATATCAGAAAAAAAATATTGATTACTAATAAGAGAATAAATGAAGCGAGAAATATTGTGAAAAATTGTAGAGAAAAACTTAACAAATTTAATAATGGTTATTATTTATTCACAAGATACATCAGAAGTTTCCTTTACAGATTTTTATCTATCTATATGTATAATACAGATAATGCATGCGATATAAACGACGTGAGAGAGAGAGACACTCTGATGAGAAGGGAAAAGAAGGAAACAGAAGCAGAAGTGTAGACGAGGGAGAGAGAAATAAGGTAACCGAAAGGACCCGAGGCGGATATGTAGAGTCTCCCCTCTTCTTTCTCCTCTTCCTTCTCCTCTTCCTCCCCCTTTTTATCCTCATCTTCATCTCCCTTTTCATCTTCATCTTCTTCTTCTTACTCCTCCTCATATTCCTCTTCTTACTCCTCCTCATCTTTCTCCTCCTCCTCCTCCTCATCATCATCATCATCATCATTATCATCATCATCATTATCATCATCATCATCATTATCATTATCATTATCATTATCATCATCATCATCATCATCATCATCATCATCATCATCATCATCATCATCATCATCATCATCATCATCATCATCACCATCATCATCATCATCATCATCATCACCATTATCATCATTATCATTATCATTATCATTATCATCATCATCATCAGTCCCTTTCCTCCCCCTCCTCTTTCTCTTCCCCACTCCCTGTCCTTCTCGCTCACTCTTCTCCTCCTCCTCCTCCTCTTCCTCCTCCTCACTCCCTCTCCCCTACCTCTCCCCCTCACTTCCTCCTCCTCCTCTTCATCCCTCCCTCTCCCCCTTCTTCCTCACTCCCTCTCCTCTTCCCGAGTCCCTCTCCTCCTCCTCTTACTCCTCTCTCATGCGTTCTATCCCTCCCTTTTCTACCCCCCCCCCCCTTACCAGTCCTTGAGTGTTC
>BOPN01000319.1:335118-337618 GCA_017312705.2 Penaeus japonicus | reverse complement strand
TGGACCATAGCTTTGGCTTAATATCAGATGGTTATCTGTAAGGAACATCATAAGTAATCGCAAAGGTAGATAAAAGTACGATAAACTGCATATATCACCGACAAACCCATCGATGAACTGATAAAGCTCGGATTTGAAATGATAAAATCTTCAAAACCTTAACTTATTAAAACATGACAACCTAAAGACAAGTGCTCGTTAATGCATACAGCACATTAGCACAAGCAGGCTGCTGATAGCACACGTTCAGTGACATAATAAGTAACATACAAATACGAAATACCACGCAGTCGCAACACAAGCCTGGGAAGTAACAGGCTACCTCGCTCGCTCAAAGGCTGCCTGGCGTGTGTAAAATCAGGTTCTTTATTTCATTCATTAAGAGTTGCGTAATGGCTGCTACCCTATCCCCCACTCGCTTGCTCTGACCCTCGTTCTTAATGGCCTGCCTAATTACTGCTAATTACTTGCTTGCATGTTATTTATTGCCGGCTTACTAGACCAGCTTATGATGCTGTACAAGGTTAAACCTGTCAATTAAAAGCTTTTTGATGTAAACCAATGCGTAGCGCAAAAGAGATGGTATATGTTTTAGCAATATACGAAGGTATACTCGCTGATAACATACTGGGAGATGAAGTGTGCAGATATACCTTGAGGCTGCTATGGAGTATATTCGAATAGCTGAGTGTACTGGGCCCTGTTGTGCTGAACTGAAGGCTAACAGTACAAAGAACACAGCACACAATAGCGCACTGCAGACGCCAGTTAAATCATTGTTGAGGTGCAAGGCCGGCTGGTGGGGGAGGGGATGGGGAGGGGAAGGGGGGTCTAGAGAGGAGGGGACTACAAGCTGAAAGGCCGCGTCAGGTGAAGAAGAGGCAGGCTTACATCAGGCGTTTGATATTTAATGATCTTAATGTATGGTTAACGTGCTCTCTCTCTCTCTTTCTCTTTCTCTCTCTCCATCTCCCTCTCCCTCTCACTCACGCACTCTCTCTCTCTCTCTCTCTCTCTCTCTCTCTCTCTCTCTCTCTCTCTCTCTCTCTCTCTCTCTCTCTCTCTCTCTCTCTCTCTCTCTCTCTCTCTCTCTATCTATCTATCTATCTATCTATCTATCTATCTATCTCTCTCTCTCTCTCTTTCTCTCTATCTCTCTCTCTCTCTCTCTCTCTCTCTCTCTCTCTCTACATATATATATATATATATATATATATATATATAGATAGATAGATAGATAGATAGATAGATAGATAGATAGATAGATAGATAGATAGATAGATAGATAGATAGATAGATAGATAGATAGATAGATAGACAGACAGATAGATAGATAGAGTGATAGATCTCACTCACTCACTCACTCTCTCTCTCTCTCTCTCTCTCTCTCTCTCTATCTATCTATCTATCTATCTATCTATCTATATCTCTCTCTCTCTCTCTATATATATATATATATATAGACATAGATAGATAGATAGATAGATAGATAGATAGACAGATAGATAGATAGATAGATAGATAGATAGATTGATAGATAGATAGATAGATAGATTGATTGATAGAGAGATAGATAGATAGATATACAGATAGATAGACAGATATATAGATAGATAAATAGATAGATAGATATAGATGTAGATATAGATGCTTGTTTTTGATGTGCGACTGTGAGCGACAGTACACAAAATGAAAGAAAGGAAAGGGACGAAGTGGAATAGAGAGACAGAGGGAGGACGAGGCAGGGAGGCCGCTCCTGGGAAGGAGGAGAGTGTAAGGGAGGAGGGGAGGGGGGGGGGGGGATGAGCGAAAGAGAGACTCTCGCTTAAGTGTTTTATTGGACTGGTGCCGACATTACAATGGTCGCGTCGGTCAGGTGAAGAAGGGCTCGTCCGTCCTTCTCGCGTTCTCCTGTCTATCCAGCGCCCATTTCATCCCCTCCTCATTTCTGTTTGCCTTATCATCTTCGGAGCTTCTTTCTGTTCTCTTATTTATCTTCTCCCTCCACTTCCTTATCCCTGCATCATCGTTATTAGTTCTCATACCACCTTGTTCTGCCGGTGACTCGAACATGACAAGGCGTTCAATACCTTCCCATCTTATCCCTTCTGTTGCCCCACCCCCCCTTATCTCCATTTCCCTGGCTTCCTCCACTTTTATTCGTATTTACAAATCTCCTACCTTCGTTCTCCCTTTCAGGCGATATATATTACCTTCTCCTTCGTCTTCTCAAGTTCTTGCCATCTCCTTTCCTTCCTTAAAATGAAGGAGAAGAGCTCCGCCAGGGAACTTCTGTTTAGCAGAATACGTCACATTTATCAAGAGACTTTTAATTTTGTATCCGAAAGAGAGATAGATAGATAGATAGAGAGAGAGAGAGAGAGAGAGAGAGAGAGAGAGAGAGAGTTAAAGAGAGAGAGAGGATAAAGAGGGGGAGAGAAAGATTGAGAGAGAGAGAGAGAGTTAGAGAAAGTTAGAGAGAGTTAGAGAGAGAGGATAG
>BOPN01000319.1:320118-322618 GCA_017312705.2 Penaeus japonicus | reverse complement strand
ATGACGGTACAGTAACACAAGTAACGTAGAACAAACCCATATAGAGTTTATTCATATGATGCATGATTGAAAGACACTTCTCTAAGCTCCATGTCATTGTTAAACAAGTATTGTAATGAAACGAGATGTGATTGTACTGTGGAGGGAGAACCATCCTGCATGAATAATTCATCCACACGAGGTATGTGCGTGCCTGCGACCGTGTGTGTGATATTTTGTGTGCGTGAGAACGAACAATGAGACTCCCCTCTACCTATCTACCCGTATTTTTGTCACCTCCGCCGCCAGAAATTTCCCCAAAACTCTTGAGACGACTGACCTACGCCAGCCGCAGGGACGTAATCGGATACGGCACAGTTTATCCGAGTCTGTGGTGAGATTAAGAGAGCAAGTGAGCGCGTTATATGACACAATAATGTCCGAGTGTTTAAAGCTGAGGGGGCGAGTGAGGCGACTGAGCATGCGACCCCTCTCTCTCTCTCTCTCTCTCTCTCTCTCTCCCGGCCGCTGCTTTCGCTCAGATCGGTTTCTTTCTCGCTTTTTTTTTCTTTCTTTAATCTTTAAATCTGCGGTTGAGTTCAAGGAGTCCAGTAAGATTCAACAAGGAATTTGCCGGTACGGTTTCTTGTGTCTCCTTTCTTTCTACATATAAAGAGAGAGAGAGAGAGAGAGAGAGAGAGCAAGAGTGATTGAAAAAGCCCGGCTTCCCCATCCCCTAATATATATATATATATATATATATATATATATATATATATATATATATATATATATATATATATATATATATATTTACCACATCTTAAAAAAAAATCAAAGGAATTCCTTAGTGACAAAAATTCTCTGATATCATTCCAGATCTGAATGCTTATCCAGATCCCCACCGTCGATCGGTGCTTGGGCTGTGAGCAATCCACATATAAAATTCATTTCAATCGGTTAGTAACTTTTCGTTTTGACAAACGGACAAGCCACCGACACTGGTAATTACTATAGCAAATATTGTATACATAGCGATTGTAATGATTATGATAATAACAGAGTAAAATGCTAATATAAAAAGTAGTAAACACGGTGATAATGGTAATGGCAGCAGCATTAGCAAAAGTTCACTGGCTAATGCGAGGCAGAGATACCTAAGGATTATGATATCGAAATGGCTGTCCTTGCTGACCTTGTCATTACGCTGGGTGATGTTATTTGCTTTGAGATTCATATACAATAGCTCTCTCTCTCTCTCTCTCTCTCTCTCTCTCTCTCTCTCTATCTATCTATCTATCTATCTATCTATCTATCTATCTATCCATCTATTTATCTGTCTCTATCTCTATCTCTATATCTCTCTCTTTCTACCTGTCTCTCTGTCTGTTTATCCATCTATCAAACTAACTAGCTCTATCCATCTAAATAATTATCTATTTTATAGATCTGCCTCTCTACCTATTTTCTTTACATAGTATATCCATCTAACCATACAATCAAATAGATCCAAGTCAGTGTTACATGTAAAGGTGATTCTCTTCCGGAAATCATTATTCGTGTTCAGGCAGGACAAAAAAAAAAAAAAAAAAAAAAAAAAAAAAAAAAAAAAAAAACTCACTTCGTGCCGAAACAAGGAAATGACCAGGGTGTGTCGCGTGGGAGGTCTGGCTTATGGAGCCTCTGCCTTTTATCTCTCTCCCTCTGCTCTATTTTGACGTGGCTGTGGTAATTCCAAGAACCTACGTGATACCCTTTTAAAGAAGATATTTCGGTGACAGAAATCATACATTTGAAGACTAGAATTTTTCATTGCGTATTATAGTTTCCAAAATGCTTAATATATTTCGTACTCAGGTGATACTGGTTGGCAGGCCTTTCATAGAAGAAGACGATTTCAAGGTTCTGCCATTGTCCTATGGCCCAGGGTCACCTTCTTCGGACCGGCGGCACGGGGGAGGGAGAGAGGAGTGTTGACAGGGAGGAGGGTGTGGGCATACAACTGTCTCTCTCGCCACTCGGTGTCCCGAGCCTCGTTCTCCCCTCCTTCCCTTATCTTGGGTTATCTTCGCCGCCCTCTGCCCAGGTCTACTTAAATCCACTTACATACATATGCATACACGGTGAAAGCTTTAAAAGCCCGTGGATATGCTTATCAGATGAAGCATACACGTCCCTAAGAAGATAATGCACACAGGCAAGTAACTTGAACCACAATTCCAACCTCACACACCCCTATACACGCTACCAAATAAGCCCACCTTAATTATACATTCTCGTCTGTCCAGAGAAATAGACTAATCTGTCACCCCAAGCTTCTCTGGCTTAAAAGAAGAAGAGACCGATAAAAAATGTGTATAAAAAGGTAGAAGAGAAACACAAGGCAGCCAGCCGAAGGGCATCTGATTACTCCTCTCGATTGATAGGGCTCCCGCGCCCTTGAATCGACTTTAAAGTAGACAACAATCCTTTTCTTCGCCCTTGAGAATCTTGAGAGAAGAGACTGTAGCATTTTGAATTG
>BOPN01000319.1:300118-315118 GCA_017312705.2 Penaeus japonicus | reverse complement strand
AGAAACAGGGGAAGATAAGGAGTGAAGAGAAAGTGACGGAAAGATCAGAAGATACAAGAGGAGAAAAGATTGAGACGTATAAAGAGATAAACAGGAAGAAAGGAAGAAATGCAGATAGAAGTAAAGAGAAAAGGGGGACAGAAGAGAGAGGCAGATGGGCTAGTAGAAGGGAGTAACAAACAAACAAACAGAAAGGGGGAGACAGACAGATAGATTGATAACATAACCTCCGTGAGACCTAAGTGACGAGGAAATGATCCATCAAGAGAACGCAAAATTGTGGGTTGTTAGTAACATACAGACACGAATAACATAGACGCGATTGTACGATATATTCAAACACCAACACACATTACCATCACGCCTTACGAAATATAATACGCAAAATAAACTCCTCAACCGAACGCGAAATCAGTGATATCGGCATTTTCCTCAAAGCAGGATCAAAGTGGAGTGTAAAGCAACCTAAGGCTCCAAAAGAACAGAGTATAATACGCATGGTCATGGTGGCTGCGTGTGGCCAAGTGTCTTGAGAGCCTTGGAATACTCCTCGCTTCGTCTTGGTCCTCCTTTCCTACGCAGTTCTCATTAAATCGTCTTTCACAGATGTCTGAAATTGTAGATAGGTAGATAGATAAAGAGATAAATGAAGATGTAGATACAGATAGATAGACAGACAGACAGATAGAAAGAGAGAGAGAGAGAGAGAGAGAGAGAGAGAGAGAGAGAGAGAGAGAGAGAGAGAGAGAGAGAGAGAGAGAGAGAGAGAGAGAGAGAGAGAAGCGGCAGGACAGGAGGCAGGTAGCAAGGAGGAGGAGTAAGGGGAAGGCGAGGAAACAGGGTGGGGGAAGAGGGAGGCAAGAAAAGGTAATAAGAGGCAAGAAATTCACCCTGAGAGAGAGAGAGACTTCGTTTAACGGTCATTCACGGTTTTAAATAACGTCAAAACAAGAGCCTGCCAGCGCCGATGTGCCTCGGGCGTTGATGCTCGCTACCGTTTGAGCCGAGAGGTGGAGTGGGGGTGGGGGTGGGGGTGGGGTGGGGGTGGGGTGGGGGGCTAAGAGGGGGTAAATGAGAGGGACAGGAGGGGAGGTAGGGAGAGAGAAAGTAAGATGTTTGTTTGTTCAGCAGGACTTTAAAAGACGACTAAAAGCAAAGTAGAGTGAGCACCACCTCGATGCCAAATATAAGAGCAGTAACAGATTCCGATCCCACTCTTTCCAAAATTCGACGCTGAATATCATACTCCGCAGAATTCATTTTGTACCACGCCCTCACTCCAATCGAAAATATCCTAAGGGAACAAGATAATGATTAAAGAAAAAATGATACAGCAAAGCTTTTAAATCTATAAAACACCGAAACTGGTTTAAATTACCTAAGTCAATTAATATCATGAACAGCTAGATTATGAAAACAATGAATCTCATTAAAACGAACTGGAAATGCCGCTAATCTCTTATCACTTGGATAATTACGTTGGATGTATGACATTTAGCGGTTATTAGACCTCTTGGTACACACGCTGTTTGCACCCAGACACGCGAATACACATGTACGCACATGTCAGTGCCTATGGACACACGCATGCCACTACATATGTACCCCGACATGCCAATACACTGCGCATACAAACACTAATGTATATCTACACACGCATGCAAGCGCACATGTAGCCACACATCGAAAATTGTTGAAGAGAGGGAGGAGAGAGCCAGCCGGGCACAACGTTGTGGTCAGAAAGAAAGAGGGGGAGGGGGGGGGGGGGCAAAAGGGTGTGGAAGAAGGAGGAGAGAATAAAACAAGAAATTGCATAAAAAACATTATAACATACATACACCTGCACAGACACACACAGGTACACACAGATACAGACACACACGCACACACACACACAAACACACACACACACACACACACATACACACACACACACACACACACACACACACACAGAATAAGAGAGAGAGAGAGAGAGAGAGAGAGAGATGAGGAGGAGGAGGGGAGGGAGGGAGGAAGAGTGAGAAGGGAGGGAGGGAGGGAGAAACAGAGAGAGGGGTGGAGAGCAAATTGCATTGTCTTAAAGAAAGAGAGAGGAAACAAGAGAGAGTAGGGAAAGAGAAAGGCCGCAGGAAAAGACCTGAGAGAGAAGAAAGAAGAGAGGAAAGAAAGAAGAGAGAAGAGGAAAGAAAGAAGACAGAAAAGGGAAGAGGTAAGAGAGGAGAGAGAAGAGAAAAAAAAGAAAGAAAGAAAGAAGAAAGGAAGAAGAAATGAGAGAAGAAAGAGAGAGAAGAGGGAAGAGGAAAAAGAGATGAGAGAAGAGCGAAGAGAGAAGGGGAGAGCACCCACGAGTACGCGCATAAGCCACCATTAAACACCATGTGGTAACCCCGGGCCAAAATTATTCCTTAAATCGCGGACATTTTATGACATTGGGCTGCGGGCCCCCAGGGCAAGCCCTCGTAAAGAGCAGCGTCGCCTCCCCCCACCATCCCCCCCTTGCCCCCAACCCTCAGCATATCCCCACCTCCTCTTTCTCTCCGCTTTCTCTTATTTTCCTTTCTTCTCGTTCCCTTCGCCTTACGTTATCGCATTTTCCCTCTTTACATTCTCTCTCTTTCCTCCGCCTTCCCTGTGCCTCCTTCCTCCTACTCTCCTCCCTTCCCCGAGCATCATGGCTCAGCGCCACCCACCTTCCAACCCTCCTTCCTTCCGCGCTCCTTACGCCTTCCTTTCGCGGTTATGCCCCCTGTTCAGGACCTGCTCAGGACTCACCGAGGCTCCTGACCCGCTCCTGCTAACACCCTCACCTCCTACCCCCCGTGCCCCTCTCCTACCCCCTGCCTCGGACCTCCCCTCGCCTGTGACCACTAGTGTGAGTGGGGCCGAGGTGGTCATGTTGTTCTGTTATGAGACTCCACACCCTTCCCTCAACCACTGTTGCCCGTGTGTTTATGTAGTGGTGCTGATACCAGCGTTTATTATTTTTTTTCCCGTGCTTCCTTTGTTTATAGTTGTAGCCTTTGCCTGTGTTTCTTTATCTCTCACTGCAGTTATTTTCTTCATCTTCTTTTCCTTTCCCTTTTTTTATCAGGTGTATCTCGACCACTGGCTCTTATTACCTCGTTCTGCCTCCAGCCGCCTATCTCTCTACCTAATTGTCTATTTATCTGTTGGTCTAGCTTTTCATCTGTTTGTCTGTTTGTCTTTTGCTTGCACCTGTGTTGTATGAGTGCAGGCATGCCTGACTCTCTCTCTCTCACTCTCTCTCTCTCTTTATATATATATATATATATGCACACACACACACACACACACACACACACACACACACACACACCCACACACACACACACACATGTATATATATATATATATATATATATATATATATATATATATATATATATATACATGTATATTGCATATGTATATTCATGCATTATATAACAGGTCTGACTCTGCCTCCCGTAATCCAAATTATGCAATAAAGTAAACATGAATAAGTTCGGGTTCAAATAGATATGAAAATTGGCAAGTGATGAAAAGTGGACTCTTTCCTCTCACCTTTGCCATCGCCCTCTACCCCCCACCGACCACTTAACACCCCCTAGGGTCCTCCCCTGGGGCCCCCTAGCGCCCCATGACCACAATCTGGGCTCCGTTCACCATCCCTCCACCAGGGAGGTGCTTCCCATGCGTCACCCCAGGGAGACCACTCGGGTTCCCACGGTGGAAGGGGACAACAGGCGGGGAGGGAAGGGAGGAGAGGGAGGGAGGGAGGGAGGAGGAGGAGGAGGAGAAGTGGCAGGTGGGACAGTGGCAGGGATAGGAAAATGAGGAGGAGGAGGGGCATTGTCATGAGGAGGAAATTGAGGAGGGGGAAGAGGAGAGAAAGGAGGAGGGAGGAGGAGAAGGAGAGAGAGGAGGGAGAAGAGGATTAGGAGGAGTCGGGTGATGGGAAAGGTAGAGGGGAAGAGGACGAGGAGGCGAAGGGAGGCAGAGGGGAGGGGTCAGGGGAAAGGGGAGATGAAATGGGGAACGACAAGGGGTGGGGCGAGTTATGAGGGATGTTTTAGTTGCGCGGATCAGATCACAGATGTTGAACTGGATATCACCGAGTAGAAATATGGATTATGAGGGCGCCAGGAGGGGAGGGGAGGGAGGCGGAGAGGAGAAAAGGGATAGGAAGGGAGAAGAGGGGTAGGGAGGAAGGGGCACGCTTCTGGGTGCGAGAGGAAGGGTTGGGGATATGTTGGCATGTCCTGTGCGTCGGTGAATCGCTCGAGCCAACTGGGAACGGCTGGGCGGGCGGGGAGGCGCGCGCGCGTGGGCTCACCGTCGACTGGCGTCCTTCTCTTGGGACAAAAGCCAGTGAGAGGCGGAGAAAAATACACGAATAAAAAGGAAAAGAAGTAAACAATTCAACCATAAACAGATGAATGGAGGCAGAGCTCGGATATCACAAACAACAAAACGGACAAGAAAACAGGGAGAAATAAACCGCCGAAGAAAAAGCACAAGAGGAGAGAAAGAAGGATAAAGCCAACAGCGAAATAACACGCAGGTACCTGTCCCGAGCGGAACTCTCAGGTAGCGATACAAGGCGAGTGACAGGCAGGGAGATGTTGCTCCACTGTAGCCAATTATGTTCCGCTGATGGAGATTAACTGTGGTTGATTTTCCCCTCGATTTCTTTCTGCTCACGCCGCCTCACCCTTCCACGCTCGCCCTCTCGCTCGCCCTCTCGCTCGCCCTCTCGACGCTCAAGTGTTAGGGCTATCGGTGTGTGTATTAGTGTTAGCATTAGCATTGGGAATGGTAATTGCATTACTGTAAGACTGGCTGTTATTAGAAGGCAAATCGGGCTGGAGGAGAGATCCGAATTCGCGGCCTCGTGCACCGCGACCCACGCCGGAGCGGTCGGCCAGTTTTCAGGCTAATTCTAATCCAATTATCCTGGTGACTGATATTGATACACGCGTTTATGGTACTGCAATCCATGATATACACATGTTTATATGTATATATGTGTGTATATATATATATATATATATATATATATATATATATATATATATATATATATATATATATATATATATATATATATATGTATGTATGTCTTATGTATATATGACATATATATTTTTCCTTCTAACACAAATCTTTCAAAAATTTAATTTTAGTTTTTCTATTAAGAGATTCATGAATAATTCAGTATGATCCCAATGTGATAGCAGTATTTCGCCTATATTTTACAGCAGTCATTGGTAGAATATAGCTGACAGAAAATGGGTATTAAAGACTAAAGAAAACGGTCGTATTGAAGGGTATACTATTGCTATTTCCCCTTTCCATCTTTTCCTTTATCTATTCGGGTTTTTTCCCGCTTTAACCTAATTATGCACCAGTAAACAAAACTCTCACATACACGCGCGTGTGTGTGTGTGTGAGTACAGACACGTTAAGACATCACCGGTAAGATGGAGACGCGAAGCCACATGATAACGAGATAAAATGGAGCTACGATAAGACTTTCAGGCATTGTTACAAGAGCGACTTTTGGCCTCCGCGATAAGAGAGACACCCGTGGTCGAGTCCGAGAAAATCTTATCGCGTAATGGAATAATGAAGTTGAGATATGCAATGTATGTGTTGACAATGACGCCCGATAAGATGAGTGGTTGTCTCGTTTGGCTTCAATCTCTCTCTCTTTCTATCTCTTAATTCTCTCTCTCTCTCTTTCTATCTCTTAATTCTCTCTCTCTCTCTCTGCTTTCTATCTCTTCTCTCTCTCTCTCTCTCTCTCTCTATCTCTTCTCTCCTTGTGTTTCTATCTCTTACTTTTCTCTCTCTCTCTTTCTATCTCTTAATTCTCTCTCCCTCTCTTTCTATCTCTTAATTCTCTCTCCCTCTCTTTCTATCTCTTACTTCTCTCTCTCTCTGTTTTTCTATCTCTTCTCTCTCTCTTTCTATCTCTTCTCTCCCTCTGTTTCTATCTCTTACTTTTCTCTCTCTCTCTTTCTATCTCTTTTTCTATCTCTTACTTTTTCTATTTCTTCTCTCTCTGTCTTTCTATCTCTTTTTCTATCTCTTACTTCTCTCTCTCTCTCTCTTTCTTTCTTTCTCTCTCTCTCACAGTCTTTTTTTCTGTCTTCGTTTCTTTTCTCTCTCTCACCCCACTCCCCCTCTTTCTCTCTCTTGCTCTCTATCTATCTATCTATCTCTGTCAAACACGTCTAAGTTGACAACTCCAAGATGGTAAATCAATACTCGAACATTCACCCACGTGTACTATTCCTTCACGCGGTAGGAGGAAAACGGGTATTCTTACCCTTCAGCAGATAAACCCATGCCGACATGAGGTCAAGCTACATCTCCACCTAACCTCTCGCCCTCATCTCAGGTCACTTCAGCCTTACCCAGGTGTCCACGATCATAGGAAACGCCTGACCTCTTTCCCTCGGACACCCTATGTACGGTACTACCCCTGTCTCAGTCACTACGCTACCAAACCTACCCATTGTTCTCCTGGCACCATGAGGTACTACTTCAGTTCATAACCCCCAAAAAGAAGAAGAAAAAAATACGTAAGTTGGTTTCAATGCTCCCGCTAGTAAGTGTCGGCGACTGCTCTCAAATCAAAAGAGGTACACTGACTCTCTCTCTCTCTCGCTCTCACTCTCTATTTGTTTTTTTCCTCTCTCTCTTTCTCTTCCTCTCTCTCTCTCTCTCTCTTTCTCTCTGTTTAACTTGTTTCTCTTGTTCTTCCCATTTTCTCTTTCTCTTCTCTTCTCTCTCATTTTTCTCCAAATAAAGACTACGCAATAAAATATTACTTTCTAAGGTGGCAAAGTCACATTTGTAGGGCGGTAGCTTTACAGATAAGATTGATAAGGTATCAAATTTCTCTTTATATCTTCCATAGCGACCTAACTTGAATAGCGTTACACCACCTTATCAACTTAATATAATTCTACACTATAAATGTGTGTGCGTGTGTGTGGGAAAGTGTCTCAGTTATGTATGTATATTCATATTGTCGCTTGTGTAGTTTGGTGAAATATAGAAACTTTGTTAGAGCAATGAAACATAATTCAAAAGAGTATTCAAAGCACTGAAGTGTTTCAATATAACATGACTTTACATTGCATTATATAGCTAATATGATTCAGGTAAAGATTTGAATCTGGCAAATTTGATTTATCGTTCCTAGCAGCTAGCCTGTGAGCCTTATCAATATACTATCTAGTGCAGTGAGTCACAATCCTTTTATTGTTTAGCGACGCTTCTCTTAATACCAGTTCTTCGCATTCTCGCGTGGAGTAATGTGTACGAAGTAACTCCTGAGAAAGTTACACGTTGGTGGATATAAAAGAAAAAAAAAAAAAAAAAATACGGGAAAGAAAAAAACCGTAAACAATCGAGGGGAGCGATACACTATTTCGGTTGTGACATACACGATAATACACAAGATTCTTGGAAAACACGTGGCAGAGTCGTAGGTGGGATACGGTTGGAAGCGTATCAAACATACCGTGGCCGGATTATGATTAAGAAATATAGCATGATGATGTCAGAAAAGCCACGAGGAACGGCGCCACTTCACCTGCCAGTCGTTCTTCGTTCGTCGAAAAAAAAGTTCTTCAACCTGTACCCAAGACGACACTCGGTTCTTGCAGTTCCCTTCAAGTAGGTACCCGAGGATTTAGAATTCTTTCGACCATGCCCTTTTCTGTCACTTATCTTTCATTCATTTCTTCATCATGCTGAAGAAGGTAACTTTTCAGTGCTGCAATACATATACGTGACATGAATATATAAACGACAACATGGAAACAGAAGTGTTAACATTGTCACTACTCGGGTAAGAAACATAAAAAAAAATATACATCACAGATTATAAAGGAGGCCCTTAATCTAGAACTATGTTATCTTGTCATTTACAAGTGTCTGTTTGCTTCACATCGGAAAATAAAATGAGAATTTTCCGGATAAACAAGTACATACATAAATACAAACATATATATGAAGAAAGTAAAAAAACGCAAAAAACAGTGTAAGCAATAACATAAAAAACACTAGACCTAATACACATATAGATGGATAAACATATATATATATATATACATATATATATATATATACATATATATATATATATATATATATATGCATGATAATAACGCCAAAAATAACAACAACGTAATTCTATGAGTAATTCTAGTACTCATATGACAAACAACAACAATAACAACAACAGTAATACCTTATATGACAAAAAGGATTTTATCAACAGCAATGCCAATGATATAAATAATAACAACAAACAATAATACCAAACCCAGACATTCCAGATATCAGGAGAGCAGAGTGCCACCCAGAGGGAAAGGAGAGAGAGAGTGCCATCCAGAGGGAAAGGAGAGAGATAGTGCCACCCAGAGGGAAAGGAGAGAGAGAGTGCCACCCAGAGGGAAAGGAGAGAGAGAGAGAGAGTGCCACCCAGAGGGAAAGGAGAGCGAGAGTGCCACCCAGAGGCAAAGGAGAGAGAGAGTGCCACCCAGAGGGAAAAGACAGAGAGAGAGAGAGAGAGTGCCATGACCGCCTCACATAGGCCTTCTTCCTCCGAGCCAGATTCAGCACAGGCACGCAGGCCACACCTCGGGAGGACAGGACGTCTCGGCATTCTCAGCCTGCTTCTCATCAAAGGGGATTCTTTCTGCCTGGTGCCTGAGACCTGCTGAATTATCGATGTGTTTAATTTTGGTGTCTCTGCCGACTTCTCAGCGTGTTGCTATGTTGCAGTTGTGCAGGGTAGTTGGTTTCTTTTTATCATTTTTTGTTGTTGTTAATGTGATTGTTATTATCGGTATTATCATTATCATTATTAGTATTGCTTTTACGATAATTATTATTACCTTTCTCATTAGTTGTATTGTCATTATCATATCATCGTTATTATTATGATAACAATAATAATGTAATTCTCGTTGCTGATATTATATTTTTTATCATTAGTATCACTATTATTATTATTAATAATATCGTCATTGTTATTTCTGTTATGATTATCATTATGATTACTCTTATCACTACCATTATTACCATTACCATTGTTATCATGATTATCATTACTATCACTTTTATCCTTAATATTATCATAATAATTATTTTCGTTTGTGTTATCATGATTATCATTATCATTACTATTACCTTTTGTATCATCAGTATTATTATCAACATTATCATATCATCATGTCATTATCATTATCATGATAATTATGTATATTACTATCATTGTTACTCTTATCATTATCATTATCATTATTATTGATATCCTTATCATTTTCATTAACACTATTATCATTATTATCATTATTATCATCATTATCACCACCATTATCATCATTATTACTATCATTATTATCATCATTACTATCGTTGTTATCATTATTATTATTATTGTTATTATCATTATTAATATTACCATTATTTCTATCACTTAATCATTATCATCATCAGTAGTAGTAGTAGTAACAGTAGTAGTAGTAGAAGCAGTATCATTAGTAATCATACCATCACTATCCTAATTATGTACGTCCTTTATATTAAAAAAAGAAAGAAAGAAAGAAAAAAGTCTACGCTATATTTCCCATCGGTCGCAGAAATTCCTCACCACATGTCAGTGACGGAGAAAGAGCCGCAGCACACGGGCGCATTCGGATACGAAACTCTGTCTTTATCGCTTCCCTCGACCCGTGTATTACTCCCCCATCCCTACCCCCGTCCCAATGCACGCCTCCCTCTTTCCTCGCCTCCCTCTTCCACTATCTTATGTACATCCTCTCTCTCTCTCTTTCTCTCTCTCTCTCTCTCTCTCTCTCTCTCTCTCTCTCTCTCTCTCTCTCTCTCTCTCTCTCTCTCTCTCTCTCTCTCTCTCTCTCTCTCTCTCTCTCTCTCTCTCTCTCTCTCTCTCTCTCTCTCTCTCTCTCTCTCTCTCTCTCTCTCTCTCTCTCTCTCTCTCTCTCTCTCTCTCTCTCTCTCTCTCTCTCTCTCTCTCTCTCTCTCTCTCTCTCTCTTTCTCACTCTCTTCTTTCTTCTCTTTCTTCCCTTTCCTCCTATTCCTCCACTTCCTCCTAACTTGCTATTCCCTCTCCTTCTCGTCCTCCTCCTCCCCCTCCCCTGCTCCTCCCTCTCCTCTTCCTCTCCCTAATTGCTTGCCTATCCTCTTCTTCTCCCTCCTCCTCCTCCTTCCCATGTTCTTCCCTCTCCTCCTCTTCCTATTTTTCCTCCTCGTTTGTTCTGTTTTTCTCCGCTCCACTCTCCCTACTCTCCCTCCTTGCTTGTTTTTCTCCCGTCTCCTCTTGCTCTTCCTTCTCTCCTTACTGCTTCCTCCTCTTCCTCTCCCTCTTCTTCCTCCTCCTCTTTCTCCCCTTGCTACTTCCTCTTCTTCCTCTTCACTTGTCATTCTCTATCTCCCTCTTCTTCCTCCTCCTCTTCCTCCCCTTGCTACTTCCTCTTCTTCCTACTCGCTTGTCCTTCTCTATCTCCCTCTTCTTCCACCTCCTCCTCCTCCTCCTCCTCCTCCTCCTCCTCCTCCTCCTCCTCCTCCTCCTCCCCTACTTCCTTCTCTCCTTACTGCTTCCTCCTCTTCCTCCTCGCTTGTTCTTCTCTATCTCCCTCTTCTTCCTCCTCCTCTTCCTCCCCTTGCTACTTCCTCTTCTTCCTCTTCACTTGTCCTTCTCTATCTCCCTCTTCTTCCACCTCCTCCTCCTCCTCCTCCTCCTCCTCCTCCTGCTCCTCCCCCTACTTCCTCCTCCTTCTCCTCCTCTCCTACTTCCTCCTCCCCCTACTTCCTCCTCCTCTTCCTCCTCGCTTGTTTTTCTCCTTCTCCCTCCTCCTCCTCGTTCTCCCCCTCCCACCCCCCTCCCTCCTCCCCCCTCCTTCCCCCCCATTCAACCAGAAGACTGAGTATTGGGTTCTTTGTGGAAGTTCCAAACCAGGTTCCAGCGAGTCGGTGGCCGTTCAGCTTTAACAGGCAGACACGACAGCCTGGACCCCCTCCTCCTCCTCCTCCTCGTCCTCCTCCTCCTCCTACTCCTCCTCCCGTGTCCTTCTCTCTCCCTACCCTTCTTTCTTTCTCTCTCTCTCTCCCCCTCTCCCTCTCCCTCTCCCTCTCCCTCTCCCTCTCCCTCCCCCTCCCTCTCTCTCTCTCTCTCTCTCTCTCTCTCTCTCTCTCTCTATCTATCTCTCTCCTCTCTCTCTCTCTCTCAGTCTCTCTCTCTCTCTTCTTCTTCCTCCTCCTTCCTTCTCCCCCCCCCCCTCTCCTCCTCCCATCCTCCCCCTCGTTCCCATTACCCAGGAGGTTTTGTGTTCAGCATCTTTGTTTGTTTGTTTGTGTTTTTTCTTTATCTGCTTCTCTGCCTGTTCCTTTTCTTTTCAATTTCCCCACTTTTCCTTCTCTTCTTTCACTCAGCTTCCCCATCCTCCTCCTCTCCCTCTTTCCTACTTCTCGTCTTTTATTTCATTCTCTTCCTCACATATTTCCCCTTCCCTCTCCTCCTCCCCTCCCCTCTCCTCCACTCCCCCTTCCGACTCGATAGTACCTAATCGGATATTTTTTAGCCTTTCATTTACTCATATTCTCTCTCTCTCTCTCTCTCTCTCTCTCTCTCTCTCTCTCTCTCTCTCTCTCTCTCTCTCGCTCTCGCTCTCGCTCTCTCTCTCTCTCTCTCTCTCTCTCTCTCTCTCTCTCACTCTCTCTCTCTCTCTCTCTCTCTCTCTCTCTCTCTCTCTCTCTCTCTCTCTCTCTCTCTCTCTCTCTCTCTCTCTCCTCTCTCTATCTCTGTCTTAGCCTCCTCCCTTTTTAATTAATGACCGCGAGCGAGAATCCTTTGAGAATCATGCACCAAAGAGAGCGCAGTGACTTACCGAGCTGGCGGGAGAAGAGTGCAACTGTGAATGCGGGATTAGATGATGTAATTATGAGATTAGCGATAATTGATAGCGAGCCCGGGAGCCCGTGGCAACCGCGGCGTGGTCCAGAGGCTGCAATAACCATTTTGTTGTCGTGTTAACGCGCCCGTGTCAAGAACACCACAAATTCCAGCCGGTTAATCTCATCAAATCGCGAGATTTCATGCGGCTACTTTATCTAACGCCGTCAGGTCCTTTATTACGGGACTCACATGATCTGATACAGATAGGATTAATGATAGGAAACGCAATGCAACTTCGTGGATATGAATTGTGCCTCGGTATACAACACAACCATACGACCTGACACAACGACACGACTTTATCCAGTGGCATCACCGACCCCGACCCTGATACACCTAAAACACGCTTGCTGCCTAGTGTGTTCACAAATTGACGCATTCAGGTTAGATGAATAATTGATGGATTTACCCATATGTGTATGCAAATGTAAATAAATATATGTATATATGAATATAGCTGAGTGTGTGTGTGTGTGTGTGTGTGTGTGTGTGTGTGTGTGTAGTGTTGTTTTGTGTTGAATTTACATATACAAATTCATAATGTATGTACGTTTATACTGGTGTATGTGTGTGTTATATACACCGTGATATGTTGGTATATGTGTGTAATTTCATATACATATATACATATGCGCGAGTGTGAGAGAGAGAGAAAAAAAAAAACACAAACACAAACAGACAGACAAATCAGATATAGAAACAGATAATCAGACACATAGCCTGTCATGCATGCAGAATAATAAAGGGAGATATGGTGTTGGCAATGGCTCACATAACAGGCTACACACCTGTAGTGCAGTTGGCAACATCTGTCAACATTCGCCATCTGCTCACATGTCAACAGACTTAAAAGCAAACCAGAGAGTGTGTTCCACTGAAGCTCATGTGAAACACTTGGCCAACTTCTCTTCCCTGCATCATACCTCTTGACATAGCCGTCCGAAATGATGACTAAGATGGTGATAATGATCATAATGATGATAGTGATAACTATAATAATGATGGTGATATTAAATATAATGATAACAAAAAACAAAAGGATAATAGTAGTAATCATGATAATAATAATGACAATAGTAATAACGATAACAACAGCAACAAATACAACAACAACAACAACAAAACAACAGCAATGACCAAAGTAGAAAGAAAGAAGAAGGGAGGAGGGAGAAAGAGTCAGATAAAGGCGTGGAAGCGGCGGCGGCGAGGGGAGAAAAGGGGACAAATCTTCTAGCGATGAAATTCAAGCTCCTGTGTTCACCCTATGTAAACTCCAGACTGTGGTCGCCATGCTCCACGCTGTGTCCTTTCCCTCGATGTCTATCTGTCTATCTATTTTTCTGTCTATCTGCTTCTTGGTCTATATCTTTTCTCCCTTTCACTTTCTTTTATTTATCTCTCTCTTTTCTTTTCTTTTCGTTTCTTCTTTTCGCCCTTCTGATTATTGTCTTCTGCTTCTTCTTCCTCTTTTTCGCTCCCCTACCCCCCCCCCCTCTCTATCTATCTATCTATCTATCTGTCTGTTTGCCTGTCTGTCTGTCTGTCTATCTATCCATTTTATTCTCTTTCTCCAACTCCCCTTCCCTACTTCTTTCTCCTCTCTCCTCTATGCCTACTCTATCTGTAAACATTTAATTAATTCCCTCTTATCTTTCTGCGTTTATCAAAATAGCGATCTATCTCCCTCATCCCTCGTTACACCAGTCCCCATCCCATTGATTTGTTTCCATCACTCACCTCATTCGCCAAAAGAATCAATCTCTTGAGTTCTTCCACTCTACTCACTACGCTCCCTTCTACCATCCTTTTACCCCCCTCTATTCCCCTCTTCTTCCCCTCTACCTCCCCTCTACCTACCCTATACCACCACCATCACCGACCCCCTCAGAGCGCCCGCACCTCTCCCTCCCTTTATACCTTCTCCTCCTTCCCTCTCTCCAAAACCTCTCCTCCTCCTCCTCCTCCTCCTAACCCCACCCCGCGCTAGAGCTCCCTCTTCCCTCCCCCTCCCACTCTTTAGCCCCCTTTCCCTCCCCTTCCCTCCCCTTCTCACTCCCTCCTCACCCCCTCCCCCTCCTCAACCCTTCCTCCCTCCCCCTCCAACCCCCTTGTAGTCTCCTCTCCTCCCCCATCCCTCCTCACTTGAACCCCCCACCCCCCTGGAGTCCCCCTTTTACAGCCCGCTGTAGAAAAGACTCTCTCGTTCCTGCCCTGATGAATCCACAATGGGAATCAGACTGACAGCAAAATTTGTTCCTGTTGTCCCTTCGCCGAGGACACTGGCTCGCCTCACCCCCCTCACCCCCTTCACCCACCCCCTCCATAGCCTCACTCTCCTCCCCGACCCCCCGACCCCCCGACCCCCTGCTCCCTCACCTTCCTTCCCCACTTTCATCTTCTCCCTCACCCTTCTTCCTTAGCTTCCTCCCTCTCCCCTCCTCTTCCTTCGCCTCCTTCCTCTTGTGTGTGCGTCTCTCTCTCTCTCTCTCTCTCTCTCTCTCTCTCTCTCTCTCTCTCTCTCTTTCTTCGCACACTTTGTTCTTGCTTGCTTCACTTTCTTTGTTTAATTTTATTGCCTGGTTTCCTCAGACCCGCCATCTACTCTGATAGGACAGAGAGAGAGAGAGAGAGAGAGAGAGAGAGAGAGAGAGAGAGAGAGAGAGAGAGAGAGAGAGAGAGAGAGAGAGAGAGAGAGAGAGAGAGAGAGAGAGAGAGAGAGAGAGAGAGAGAGAGAGAGAGAGAGAGAGAGAGAGAGAGAGAGAGAGAGAGAGAGAGAGAGAGAGAGAGAGAGAGAGAGAGAGAGAGAGAGAAAAGAGATTAATAAGGAGAGAATCATATTCATACTGACGTGACCGCTCGCGTATGTGCAAGTATCAGTGGACACGAGTGTAACATGACCGCCCCCCCCTTCCTTGAAGCTCCCCCGTCTCCCCCCCTCCCCCTCTCCTCCTCCCTTCTCACCGCGCACCCTCACTGCTTGAGCTTTTTAACCTCCCTC
>BOPN01000319.1:292618-295118 GCA_017312705.2 Penaeus japonicus | reverse complement strand
CATGTGGAAAGAATGTATAAGAGAAGAGACGAGAAAGACGAGGTCAGAGATACAGGGACAAAGAATGTGTCGTAGAATAAACGTAAATGTGATTGCGTAGGTAAACATAAACATATTTATTTATCAATTGATATATACACGCAAACGTGCGTGTGTGTGTGTGTGTGTGTGTGTGTGTGTGTGTGTGTGTGTGTGTGTGTGTGTGTGTGTGTGTGTGTGTGTGTGTGTGTGTGTGCGTGTGTGTGTGTGTGTGTGTGTGTAAGTGAAGACAGAAAGAGAAGAAAAGGATGTAGAATAGAGGGGCGGCGAGAGAGAGCGAGAGCGAGAGAGAGCTGCAGGGAGCGCGGCCGAGTCGGCCCTCGACCATTAAACCCAAGCAAATGGCTATTTGGTGATGGAAACGGGGGCTATTATAATGACAATGAAGATCAATCTGATTTAGGATATTAGTTTATGTTATGATTATTGTATGGTCTGCGGGATACATTATCGGGGACGTTGTATAAAGGCTATGAAGTGTATTACACAAGCCGGACACGGGGCTGGAGGGGGGGATCTTGCGGTTCTATGCGCAGAGGGCTCTTCATGCGAACCAACAGCTCACGGACAGCGTGGGGGTGACACACGTCGAACATCGGGTAATATATATATATATATATATATATATATATATATATATATATATATATATATATATATATATATATATATATATATATATATATATATATATATATATATATATATGTATATATATATATATACATAAATGTATACATAACAGGCGATACGTCAACAAGAAAAGAAAGTTAAATAGTCAAAATCATTTTCCATGAGCAGGTTTATCCATTCTTAAAATCTCATCTAATCTCCCTCTAATTCGCCTCAAGTGCCCGACCCCCATCCTCCTACCCCACACCAGGCCCCAACCCCCACACAGGCCCCAAAATAAACAGTGAGCTGGACTTTAAACGAGCACAGTGGGAGGACAGCCCCATACATCGAGAACGGAGGACCAATTCCAGGCGGCATTATTTCATGGACAGCGAAATAATGCTAACCACTGTGAACAAAGTTAATAAAACGGCAAGTAGATCTTCCCTGCTAATCTTATATCTCTTTTATTTGTTTGATTTTCTAATATATTTCTTGGTACACTCTTACCTTCTTAGCCTTCCTGCTTATGTCTGTGTAAACATAAACTGAAAAAAAAATGTAAACCTTGTGGATTTCTGTCTCAAGGTCCCCCAGCCAACGCTCACACAAGTTCACATATAGACATGCGTGTCTGACCCGCGAGGCACGAGGCCGGTTGTGAGGGGAGGAGGGAGGGTGCGGGGGTGGCAGGGAGGAAGGGAAGGTGGGGGGGGGGAACGATGATGGGGAAGGAAAGAAAGAACATAGGGAAAGAGAAGGAGGATCAGAGAGAGCGAGGGGAAAGAACATACGGGTGGGATAAAGGAGAGGGGAAAAGGAGGAAAGGAGAGAGATAGACAGTCGGATAAACAGATAGAGATAGGAGGACGAGCGGATGGAAGGCAGAAAGAGAGGGAAGAAGACCAGCTAACAAAAGAGAGAGAGCAAGAGCGAGAGAGAGAAGGGATATTCAGACAAGTAAAGGAAAGGGCGAGAAAGGTAGGTCCCATAAACTCGCTCCGGGTTTGTAACAGGAGGAGGATCTTTCTGTATCACCAGCCCCACCTGTTCCCCCTCCCTCCTCCCTCCCCCTTCCACCCGTCGTCCTGCCCTCCTCCCTCCATTCCTCCCTCCCTCCTTCCCTCTCTCCTCCTCCTTCCCCCCTTCCACCCGTCGTCCTGCCTTTCTCCCTCCCTTCCTCCCTTCCTCCTTCCCTCTCTCCTCCTCTCCACCGCCCGTCTTTCTCCCTCCCTCCCTCCCTCCCTCCGTCCCTCTCTCTCTCCTTCTCCCGTCTTCCACTCCCTACATGCTCCTTCTTCCCTCTCCTTCATCCTAATTCCTCTCGTTCTCCCGCTTGTGTTGCTGCTGCGGTTTTCCCTACTTCTTCTCGCTTGCCTTTTCTCTTCTTCTTCTTCTCTCCTTCTTCTTCTCTCCTTCTGCTTCGCTTCTTCTTCTCTCCATCATCTTCGCTTCTTCTTCTCACCTTCTTCTTCGCTTCTTCTTCTCTCCTTCTTCTTCGCTTCTTCCTCTTCTCTCATTCTTCATAATCTTTCTTCCTCTCCGGCCTCCTTCTTTTTTCCTCTTCTTTTTATTTTTTCTTGATCCTTATTTCGCCTCGTTCTTTCATTCTATTCTCTCACTTCCTTTGCTTCCACCTTTGCCTGATCATGAGGATAGGTGACGATGATGAATAAAGTCATGATACACAATAATAATAACCTCCACCCCCCTCCCCCCCTCTCTCTTTCTTCTTCAAACAAACAACCCCATGTTCCCTACCCTCCCTCTCCCTTCCCCTCCCCTCCCCTCCCCTCCCCTCCCCTCCCCTCCCCCGCCCATCCATCCGCACGCGCTTCCTCGCAAA
>BOPN01000319.1:282618-287618 GCA_017312705.2 Penaeus japonicus | reverse complement strand
TTTCCTCCTTTCATCTGTCTCTCTCCCCTTCCCTTACGATGGCCTTTGCCCATTATATTTCCCCTCGACTTACAAGATGGAGGAAACAACCTTAATTCTCGTGTTGATGGCACTGTTGACGGCGACTCAGGATGTTATCGACAGTGGATTGGCGGAAGAAGCTTGGAAAAGACAAGAAGAGAGAGAGAGAGAGACGGAAAACGAGATGGAAAAGGACGTAAAGGAAACGGAAAAGTAGAAGCTGAAAAAGATAAACCGCCAGAAGACGGAGACCAAAAGAGGAAAAGACCTTTACAAAAGCACCCGAAAGATAGATAGACGGAAGAGGAGCAAGATCACTCGTGAAATTATTAATTCAACGTATTCCATAAAGAGAAAAGGTCATGACATCTGGGGGAGGTAGGGGGGTGGGAGAGGCTCTGGGTTGCAAGCGCCTCCCGAAATTATACCAATTTGAAATCTCAATTTTGATTAATTGACTCCGACCCGATTTATGAACCGCTATCCAAACTGATTACTTGTTGCCATCCCTGAGCACATGTCACTTGGGAGCGAGAGAGGGGTGTATGTGTCGGTGGGTCTATGTGTGTGTGTAGGGGGGAAAGAGGAGAAGAGTGTGAGGGGAGACAAAGGAGAGGCAGAGAGAGACAGGGGGAGACGCCATGAGTGTGAGGGGGACATGGTGGCTGCGCGACTGATGTTTATTTCGATTTACAGATGATGAGTGATGATATCTCTTGCCGTCTTTTTCATCATGTGTTTTTTATTCCTCTCTCTCTCTCTCTCTCTCTCTCTCTATCTATCTATCTATCTATCTATCTATCTCTCTCTCTCTCTCTCTCTCTCTCTCTCTCTCTCTCTCTCTCTCTCTCTCTCTCTCTCTCTCTCTCTCTCTCTCCCTCTCCATCTCTCACTCTCTACATGTGATCAAAACCACACCCGGAACAGATTCACGTTAATCATATTATCAACCTTATGCCTCTTGATCTATAACAAAAGGGAAGACAAAAAAAACTCTTTCCAGTGATTAGTGTTAACATCTCTTTTCCGCGTCCCCCACCCCCCCTCCCGCCCCCTCCTCTGCGTGAATCAATAACAAGACATCCGAAGAGAAAGACATCTGTACAAATTAATAACTGGAGTAGCGCTCCTCTGCGTCTAAGTGATGGAAGTAACGAGGTTTTCACACCAGAAGGGTGATGAAATCTAACGTAATGAGGTTTTCCAACTACGGCCTTCTTGCCACGGTTCGCACACGCACAAAGGCAGAGGGAGACAAGAAGGGAGAGAAAGAGAGAGAGAGAGAGCAGGGAAGGGGCGAGAAGTGGGAGAAGGGAGCCGGATAAAGGAGGTTAGGGGAGGAAGGAGAACCCAAAATACATAGAAGGTATCGATTGACCTGCCGAGTTGTATTTTATTGACATGGCTCCCCACACGTCCTTAAGAGGTGGGAGGGTGCGGGTGGGAGGGACACGAAACTGCCACCAAAGCGGGGGATCGTTGCGATTTCTTCTCTCTCTCTCTCTCTCTCTCTCTCTCTCTCTCTCTCTCTCTCTCTCTCTCTCTCTCTCTCTCTCTCTCTATCTATCTCTCTCTCTCTCTCTCTCTCTCTCTCTCTCTCATATATATATATATATATATATATATATATATATATATATATATATATATATATATATATATATATATATATATATACCTCTCCCCCCTTCTCTCTCACTCTCTCTCTTTCTCTGTCTGCCTGTCTGTCCAAACAATGTGTTGTGACAGTATTGCTACATTTTGTCATCAAATGCAATGGATTTTTATGATTGTAAATCATCGCCGTTGTGAATAGGCTATATTTCATTACATTATACATAATAGTGCACAACTTATTTTGCTAAGAAGTTTTTATTATAGCGCAATATAATACAAAAAGTATTTTCTGTTTATAAACAAGTGACGCACATCATCCGGATGATATGACGCACATTTGACATAGCGGCGTGAAAGTGAACGAAAGTCACTGAAACAGCACGGCAAATCTCACGTCCGCCAAGGCTTTCCACGAGAAGCTGATTGCTTTAAGCAGAATCCAATTTGTTTCATATGTGTCATTATGTATTCAAAACAACCCGAATCTAGCGTGGCGTTAACTGTGCTGGATATCAACGGTGAAATTAGTAATGTTTTAGAGATTGAAATAAGTTTACACTCTCGTTTATCTAGGCTCTTCCTTTTTGTCTCTTTAGGCAAGTTATTATTTTGTAAATATGCAAACAAGATTATCCTTATCTTGTCCTCTGTATCTTTTTTATTGGTAATATTTTTTTATTATCGGATTATCATTATTAGTAGTAATAGTAGAAGTAGTAGTATCATTATCATTGTTATTATCATCACTATTCTTATTATTACTTTTAGATTATTATTGGTAGTATTATAATTACTAATGTCATAGTTATCCATATCATTATTAATATTATCATTATTATCATTATCATCATTATTTTCATTATCATCATTATCATTATTACTATCCTTATTATTATTATCATTAATATTACAATTAACAGCATTATCACCATCATTATCATTACTATTGATTGTGATATCATTATTACTATTATTATAATTATTACAATCATTATCATTAAGTTTTGCATTATTATTATTATTACTGTCATTATAATTATTATCATTATCATTATTTTAAACTATCATTAGCACTTTATTATCTTTATCATTATTATCATCATTATTATCATTACTATTGTTATTGTCATTATTGTCAATATCATTGTTGTAGTTGCTGTTGTTATATTAACCATCATTGTCATCATTAATGTTATTATACTTCGACGAAAACAACATAGTGAAGACCTCTCATGTGGTGCGATCTGAGACAGGATCCCCGCCGCCGGAAAGCAAGAGAACAGCGGAAAGCGTCCCGGGATAACGAGCCGTCGGGAGCGCGCCTCGACATGAGAGCAGGCAACGGATTTATCGCTGTGTGATGGCGATATTCGTAGTAGCATCGGCTCCGTATGGTGTTTTGCAGGTTCATTAAGTGGTTGCTAAGACTTGTTCGTTATTGGTCAGTGAGAATATGCCGGGCGGGGAGAGAGAGGGGGTGGGGCTTCTTGGCTCGTTACCATGGCAACGCCGACCCGCAACTTGGATGTTTGTAAACAATGTCGACATTCCGGCCGTTGATACGTGTGATCTTGAGGTCCATGCTCATCTGCTTTGATCTGTCGCCGCTTCCCTCTCGTCTTCTTCCTGAATTATTGCCCTCTCGTTAAGGTTTTCCTCTGTAATTCTGTAGGAACATGCCAGGCATACCAAGCCGAGAATGGTCCGCTGGGTCACAAACACTCTTTCATTGTGTCGACCTAACGTCTGCTAAGTGCCAGTTCATTACACATGACATGACACTGACAAGATAGCCTCTAGCACACACACGCGCGTGAGGATAACCTTTTTTTTGTATAATTCTGACACTGGGTTGTCTCCTTATATTATTAAAAAGCAGTGACGTCATTAGGTCTATTTCTTAACTCTCCTCCTCTTCCTCCTCTTATTATTACCATTGTTATTATTGTTAAAGTCATTACTATTATTATTATTATCATTATTATTATTATTATTATTATTATTATTATTATTGCTATTATTATTATTATTATTATTATTATTATTATTATTATTATTATTACTTTACTATTATTATTATTACTTTACTATTATTATTATCATCATCATCATTATCCTTATTATTATCGTCATTACTAATATTATCTTTATTATTATTTTCATTATCATCATTATTAGTATTAGTAGTAGTAGTAGTAGTAATAGTAGTAGCAGTATGATAATTATTATTATTATTATTATCATTATCATTATTATTATTAATATGATTATTATTATTATCTTTATTATTGTTATTGATTTTAATGCCATTGCTATTATCATTATTATTATCATTATTATTATTGATATTATCATGATTATTATTATTATTATCATCATTGTTGTCATAATCATTATAATGATAATGATTGTTTTATCATCATTATCATTATTATTTTTATAATAATGATGATAATAATAATAATAATAATTAGTAGCAGTAGTAGTAGTAGTATGATCATCATTATTATTATTATCATCATTATTATTATTATTATTATTATTATTATTATTAATTTCATCATCATTATTGTTATTATTATCTTCATCATTATCTTTATTATCATTGATATTATTATCATTGCTTTATTATTGCTATCATTATTATTATAATTGTTGCTAATATTCTCAGTATTCTCAATCCCATTATTATTATCCTTACCAATATCATTATTTTCATTATTATTGTTCTTATTGTTAAAAAGAGCAAATGAGACACGTAAGTGATAAGAGAAAGAGAAAAAGAGTAAGATACAGACCGCACATGGGGAAAATATTCCTCAAAAGATTAGATTGTATGACTTCCTTGCCTCGATGAATGCGTAATTGTGCATGGGAATCAGTTAATTGCGAGATTTAATCGCGAACAAATTTTCCGACATGCTTCGCCGAGCCCCTCCCCCCTCCCCATCCCCATCCATCTCCGCTCCCCCTTCTCTCCCCCTCCCTCGCCACGCACGGCTATGGATGGATGAGGCCTTGTACGCCTCACGCCTTTTTACACATCAATGGAGTTGGAATGGTGGACAGAAGGACGTACACACACATACAAATAAGTATCTATAAATAGAGAGGGAGAGAGAGAGGGAGTGGGGAGAGGGAGAGGGAGAGGGAGAGAGAGAGAGGGAGAGAGAGAGAGAGAGAGAGAGAGAGAGAGAGAGAGAGAGAGAGAGAGAGAGAGAGAGAGAGAGAGAGAGAGAGAGAGAGAGAGAGAGAGAGAGAGAGAGAAAGAAAGACAGAGAGAGAGAGGGAGAGAGAGAAAGAGAGAGGAGGGAGAGAGAGAGAGAGAGAGAGAGAGAGAGAGAGAGAGAGAGAGAGAGAGA
>BOPN01000319.1:252618-260118 GCA_017312705.2 Penaeus japonicus | reverse complement strand
CCCTCTCCCTCCACATAATGGTCAACCCTCTCATATCCCCCCCCCCTCCCTCGCCTCCATCCCACCCTAATGCCTCACGCCAATAGAATGTCAAGCTATTATGTTTCTGGGTTGTTCGTGCCGAGTGCTGGCGGGGCTTGGCCAGACCTCCAAAGGGGGCAGGAAAACAGGGGAAGCCAGAGAGAAAGGAGAATCAAATGGGCTATAAAAACATGTAGCGATGTAGAATTTTGCAAAGACGGGGACAGAGAGGTGAGGGAGGGAGGGAAAGAGATAGATAGAGAGAGAGAGGGAGGGAGGGAGGGAGAGAGAGGGAGGGAGAGAGAGAGAGAGAGAGAGAGAGAGAGAGAGAGAGAGAGAGAGAGAGAGAGAGAGAGAGAGAGAGTAGTGGATCGAGATCACTCGAATGCTGCAGACTGTAACATCCCCGAAACAGGCAGCACAGCGGAACACAACCTGCACGCCACGGCAGGAACCGTTACGTGAAACACGGATTCCTTGATGGCTGTCAAGCGGGACGCGTCACGTTATCAAGAGATTATCAAAAACTCTCGCTCCTTCACGAGTCGTAAGGCAGAGTCTGGAGAGGAGACGGTGTTTCTGAGCTCTGATAATCCACTCTTTTGTAACGGCCGGATTTCTCTCTCTCTCTCTCTCTCTCTCTCTCTCTCTCTCTCTCTCTCTCTCTCTCTCTCTCTCTCTCTCTCTCTCTCTCTCTCTCTCTCTCTCTCTCTCTCTCTCTCTCTCTCTCTCTCTCTCTCTCTCTCTTTTTCTCTCTATCTATCTATCTCTCAATTCTCTCTCTTTCTGACTTTCTCTCTCTCTCTCTCTTTCTCATTTTCTCTCTCTTTCTGACTTTCTCTGACTCTCTCTCTCTTTCTGACTCTCTATCTATCTATCTATCTATCTATCTATCTATCTATCTCTCAATTCTCTCTCTTTCTGACTTTCTCTCTCTTTCTATCTATCTATCTATCTCTCAATTCTCTCTCTTTCTGACTTTCTCTCTCTCCTCATTTTCTATCTCTTTCTGTCTTTCTCTCTCTCTCTCTTTCTGAATTTCTCTCTCTCTCTCAACTTCTCTCTCTTTCTGACTTTCTCTCTCTCTCTCTCTCTCTCTCTCTCTCTCTCTCTCTCTCTCTCTCTCTCTCTCTCTCTCTCTCTCTCTCTCTCTCTCTCTCTCTCTCTCTCTCTCTCTCTCTCTCTCTCTCTCTCTCTCTCTCTCTCTCTCTCTCTTTCTCTCTTTCTTTCTCTCTCTTTCTCTTTCTCCTCTCTCTCTCTGTCTCTCTGTCTCTCTGTCTATCTATCTATCTTTCTGCATTAAGGTTTACTACACTATTTTTAGAATTAGATGTAAATGAAAACGTGGGTCGCCTGTCTGCTAAAACATTTATTATGAAGCTAAAGTTACCTTTAGTATAACCCGTAGGTAGTTTTAAAAGTAGAAGTTAAACATTCTCTCTCTCTCTTTCTCTCTCTCACATACACACACACACACACACACTCTCTCTCTCTCTCTCTCTCTCTCTCTCTCTCTCTCTCTCTCTCTCTCTCTCTCTCTCTCTCTCTCTCTCTCTCTCTCTCTCTCTTTCTCCTTCCCTCCCTCCCTCTCTCCCTCTCTCTCTCCTTTCCATCCACGCGCCATAAAACACGCCAACAGCAGCCCATGTGCCTGTCGGATTGCCCGAAAAGGTGTAAAAGGTCCCTGTTTGTTTAGGCTCGTTAGCAGTAACCAACGTGATGGTCGTAGGTGCTGATGACCATTTTGGTGAGTTAAGTGGACGGTAAATAAACCTTCATGTGTGTTTATCCGGTCATCTCTTACCTAGGCTCCGAAATGGCGAATTTTTCGAAAATTGCCCCGAACAAGCTGGTATCCCTTTGGAAGACCGGTGGCATTTATCACTTTACAGAGTGGGCCTCTCTCTCTCTCTCTCGCTCTCGCTCTCGCTCTCGCTCTCGCTCTCGCTCTCGCTCTCGCTCTCTCTCTCTCTCTCTCTCTCTCTCTCTCTCTCTCTCTCTCTCTCTCTCTCTCTCTCTCTCTCTCTCTCTCTCTCTCTCTCTCTCTCTTTCTCTTTTTCTTTCTCTCTCTCTCTTATTATTATTATTAATCGTTGTTATTATCATTGTTATTATGATCGTCATCATAATTTTTACCACTACTATTGCCATTATTTTATTTACATTATCATTATCATTATTATTTTCATTATCATTATCATTATTTTCATGATCATTATCATTACTTTCATGATCATTATCATTATTATCATTATTATCATTATTATTTTAATTATTCTTATTATAATTATTATTATTATCATCATTATTATCATTATCAATATCATCATTATTATAATTATTATTATCTTCATAATTATCATCATCACTCTTCATTTTGACATATTACCCACTGAGTCATTCTGGTTTAATTCGTTATCCATCAATTAATTCCTTTGGCAGAATGATTACAAGGAAACCTCTGTATTTCACACACAGTCTCACAGTGCTATTACTATGAGAAGAAAAAGAAAAAAACGCTATGCCGGTTCCTCCAACCGCTGAGGCAAGTAGCAAGTACGATAGCATGGCCGTGACACCCATCACAGACCGTGTAATTATCATACATCAGCATGTCGGCCTGCCGTTCCCACCCCAGCGAAGACCAAGTTTGCGGATCATTTTTTATGTAAATAAAATCTAACTTGTTTCGTTTGGCGGTCACATTTTTTTAGTTTTCTAATGAATATCAGTTTGCAATAGAAGTTACGAGAACAAACGATAGTAATGATTATTAATACAATGCTTGTTAAATCGTGTGTGTCAAATAGTTGGCTTTTCACACCTTGTTTGTAGCGGCCTACCGATTAGGAATTTGATGCCATATCCGGTGCGTGTGACCCCAAGGATACCCACACATGACCCTTCCAGCCGCCGACGAGACGTGGGAGTGAGGAGAGGAAACGCCTGTGGGATCCTCAGTAAGATGAAGCCTTAGTAACTCGCCTTACAACCTACGAGGGCAGAGGAGCAAGTCTTGTGCTCACTGTTCATTGTATTCACGCGAGAGATCCAACCCCTTAATATCAGGAAATTCAGCGGTCTCGTCACTCAACGTCCGCCGAGTTGGTTGATTGGATGCACGTCACTCACCATTCTGCGTAGGCCTATAATTAGTTTCCAACCCTAATAGAACCCCCATTGCCCGCGTGGATCCCCTTACATTGCCCTCCATTTATCCCGCGTCATGTGGTCGAGTGATCTATTGTTCTTGTAGATACTTGATGGTAAGACGATTATTGACCTTTTCCATTTTTGACGCTTCCGTCTCAGTAATGGTTCCGTTGTTGTTTGACTGAATTTTTTTTTTCCCGGTGATTTTGATCAATATTTTTGTTATTCACCGGCAATCAAGAATGTTTATGGCAATTAGAATCCTTAAATTGTATTTGTATATATCCCCACAACTACTTAAATACAGATGGTCGCTTTAAAGTACGTACTCACACCCAACAGCAAACACATGTCTCGGACAGGCACAGCAAAGCCGACACCTCTCCACGCCTTGAACTCAAGATATTGTGGAAACTTCTTATCTTTACCCCTCTTGGAACAGTCTTGCTACTCCCTTCCGCACCCTACCGCATCCCCCTTCCGTGCACCCCACCGACCCCCCACCCTTACCCACCCACCCATCAAGGCGAGGCCAACACTGCCGCTGTGGTCGAAGAATACAAAACGTGGCCCTCGCACAAGGCCTAGGGATCCCCTTCCTACCCCCCTCCCTTTACTCCATCCTCATAGCGCGTCCCTTGGCCACACTCAGTCTGCTACGGCTGTGTTAAGTTACTCTAGACAGGTGAGCGAGAGCGAGAGAGAGAGAGAGAGAGAGAGAGAGAGAGAGAGAGAGAGAGAGAGAGAGAGAGAGAGAGAGAGAGAGAGAGAGAGAGAGAGAGAGAGAGAGAGAGAGAGAGAGTGTGTGTGTGTGTGTGTGTGTGTGTGTGTGTGTGTGTGTGTGTGTGTGTGTGTATGTGTGTGTGTGTATTGTGTTGAAGGGTGTAAAAGTTTCTTAGAGAATGGAATCCAGGTTGAGAGAAGGTTTAAGGTTTGAAGAGTGTGGGTGATGAGACTAGAAGTAATTGGGTGAGTGGAAAGTTGTCCGCGGTGTTTGAAGAAAAATCTTTTGTTGACCCTCTTGTTTAACTGGAAATGTAGACCCATGTAAATATCACAAATGAAATAATACGCAGGTAATATTTAGGGGAATGACTGCTCAGTCTTGATAAAGTGGCTGTGTCGGAAAGCTATTTGGTCTAACTTTGTTTTAAAGACCCCTCTTCCAGCTGCATTAGTTCTTGCATATATGTCTCAGAAACAAATTAGGGATGTTACGCTAACCTCGGAGTGAGTCTTAAAAGCCGGCTGCCGGGGAATAGGAATGAATATTCTTGATCGTCCTTGCACTTTAACAGTATTGGACTCGGTAAGGCGAGTTAGACGTACTCAGAAGTGCGAATAAGGGCTCGTGCTTCAGTATAGTTAAAGGTGTAGTGCAGCAAGAAGAGGGTGATACGATGTAATCATGAGATGTGGAGGGGCGTAGATGAAAGCATAAAAAAAGATACAGAACTTAGAACGGGTGGATCTCTCTTTTTTCAAGGAAAAGTAAAGAGGAGAGTTTCGCATGAAGTTTCAGCCATGAATCTCAAGATAGAAAGGTGTCATGCATAGAGCAAGTATAAACAAGTTTCAGTGGGTGCAGGTATGCATTCCAAAAACGATGGAGAAGTATATGATTTTTCCCCATTCTCTGAGTTTATCGTTATTCTCTAAGAAATTATCGAGGCCTAGGTAAAAACAGACAAACTATCTCTACCAAGATGTTGTAGGCGGAAGAACTACGTGTAGCTGGTATTTCAGAGAATGTAGAGGAGTGCTGAGGGCTTGCGTTAATTTGCAGACTCTCTGTCCCCCTCCTTTACATATGTGTGTATATATATATATATATATATATATATATATATATATATATATATATATATATGTGTGTGTGTGTGTGTGTGTGTGTGTGTGTGTGTGTGTGTGTGTGTGTGTGTGTGTGTGTGTGTGTGGGTGTGGGTGTGTATGTAGATAGATAGACAGATATAAATATAGATGTATAATTACAGACAATATATATTTCTTAAAAATCTACTCCCCATAATACAATGGCGACCCCCGCAGGCAAGCTGAGCGGGGGTCGAGGCTGCAGTGAGCTGCCACATCGCCAGCGGAGAGGGTGCCTGGCATTTCCTTGAGACTCGCGATGAAACTGATCTGCTGTCATACATGTTGCCCTAACCACGTGTGCTTATTTTACTTCAGATGAACAAACAAGGAGTGAGATAGAGGGGAAGAGAAAGAAAAAGTAGAGAGTGAGAGAGGGGGGAAGAGAAAGAAAAAGTAGAGAGAGAAAGGGGGGGGGGACTGATTGATTGATGGATTATTTATTGACCTAAAGTTATTCATCAGAAGGACCCCAGCAGCATGGTCACTGCTCCCTTAAGCAGTCTCATTACGAGCTTACAAGGGTTATACAATTTAATATTGTCGATTAAAACAGTCGATATAGTAACAGGAGAGAGGGAGAGATAGATAGAAAGAGAGAGAGAGAGAGAGAGAGAGAGAGAGAGAGAGAGAGAGAGAGAGAGAGAGAGAGAGAGAGAGAGAGAGAGAGAGAGAGAGAGAGAGAGAGAGAGAGAGACAGAGAGAGAGAGAGACAGAGAGAGTGAGATTGCTCAAAGAGTAGCTCTTCGACCCAAGGCGCCGGGCTCACCCATAGCAGTCGCATACCTCTGATGTAAGGAACTTTCCGGTTAACCGCAGAATATCTTTCCGGCCTCGATCACAGAATTCCTCAGGCGTGACACGTGATGTGAAGGTCTTTGAAACAGAAACTAAGATAGATAGTATTTTTTTTTTTTAGATAATATCACGCTCTATTTAAAATAGTTCTTCATATGGAGCGTGATAAGAGGCTGCACCGAAATAGCTG
Source organism: Penaeus japonicus (assembly GCA_017312705.2). Lineage (NCBI taxonomy): Eukaryota > Metazoa > Arthropoda > Malacostraca > Decapoda > Penaeidae > Penaeus > Penaeus japonicus. The sequence goes on along the minus strand of BOPN01000319.1, from coordinate 254,084 downwards.
ACTCTTATCTCATAGATAAGGCAGGGATTGTCTCTTCGATCACATATAACCTCCAAGCCAGGTCGTTGTCACATATGCTGAATTCATAGCCACTCTTAAGCATCTCTCAAAAGAATTGAAAGAGAACTTGTGCTGTAAGAATAAGCAGATTTAGTTTAGCGTCTGCCTAACCTAGCTTGCACGAGTGCGCTATAACTAGAAAAGGTACGCTATCAACTCGCTCATTACACGAGAAAGATAAAGCTTGCAACAGACTATACTGTGAACCTCTTATAGGGTCTCTCTCTCTCTCTCTCTCTCTCTCTCTCTCTCTCTCTCTCTCTCCTTCTCTCTGCCCCTATCTCCCCCTCTGTCCCTCTCTTCCCATCTCCCTTTCTTCCTTTGTCTCCTACCTTCTCTCGCCAAACATAGCACACATTACGCTACCCCGTATATTTCCCATTAGTGCTGGATGCGGAAAGCAACATATTAAACGGATTCGCTCCGACGTTAAAGCTTCACGAGGAATAAAATGGGTTTTGTCCGTCTCAACAGCACACGCACCGTTAAGGAAAATACCCATATGGACAACCCACATAACCGCTGTATTAACATTATATTACCCTCCAGTTTATGCATGGGAGGCAATAAAGTTGGTATTCCTTCCTTTAGCAGGTGAACTATAGCCCTTATTGGATATCGCGGAAACTCCATCACAACCATTGCGACTTTACAACCCTAGCGCGAAGGTATGGATAACCTCGACCATCGACATGGTGGAAACTCCCGCTGTTTAGCCCGATATATTGACTTTCATGGCCATCCGCCGTGAGAGCTTTATGGGTCTCCGCGGAGCTGTGTTTACGTTGTCATAACTCCAGAATCATGATGGCCATTTATTGTGCCATTACTCTTGCCATGGCATGTAACATTTCAGCGGAGAAAGATAGAAAAATAGCCGTCTTTTCTCTCCTAATGGTTTGTACGAAAGGAAGCTCAAGAGGAATTGTGCGGGGAGAATATTTGGGTTGAGATCAAATGGCTCTCCGCAGCTGTCGAAACATTAGAGCCAATTGCTTGTCTGCCCGCGAATCGCCAAGGCGCACCGGGAAGCCAGATGGAGCGGTAGATTTTAGGAATGGTTCGGGAGATTTATTGAGATCTTTCATTGAATCTTAGAAAGGAGTCAACTACCAGTGGCTAGTATTGACGCAACACTAGCTACTGCTGGGTCACATTGCACTTCCTCTCTCTCTCTCTCTCTCTCGGCTCTTTCTTTTCCTCCTTTTCGTTTCCATTTCCATCGTTCACTTCGTCTCTGTCTTATTCTCCTTCTTCCAAAATCTTCTTCACCTCAGTCTTCTCTCTATCTCTTACTCTCTCTCTCTCTCTCTCTCTCTCTTGCTTGCTTTCCCTCCCTCTTCTTCTATTTCTCTCTTATCTCCTTCACCATTTCCCTGGACCTGAAAACCCTCGCTCACAGATGC
>BOPN01000319.1:245118-247618 GCA_017312705.2 Penaeus japonicus | reverse complement strand
TTGTTTTTATTTCTGACCTCGATTTTGTTCTTGTTATTCTGAATAGAATGAGGATTTTTGCTTCATTTTTATGTTATTATTTAGTGATCTTGTTCTCCGTCTTTCTTACTCTTTTAATTACTGTATTATTATTGTTGTCGTTGTTACTGTTGCTGTTGCAATCATTATCGGCATTGGTAGTAATAGTAATAACAGTCGTAATAGCATGTAGTAGTAGTAGTAGAAGTAGTAATAGTAGTGGTGGTGGTAATAGTAGTAGTAGTAGTATATATATATATATATATATATATATATACATATATATATATATATACATATATATATATATATATACACACACACACTGACACAAACTCTACCCTCTCCTGCCTTCATCCTATCCCTAGCCTTCCCAGCATCCCGCAGTGAGCCACAGGGGAGTCGACCACAAGTGCACCACTTTCCCCCGTCAGCCTCTTTTTTAACTTTGCTTCATGTTTGCCTATTTTCACTTGCTGTTTACATAGGTGTATCATGAATAAATATTTGTATGAAAGTGTCTAGATATCCACGTTTCTGTGCTGTTGAGTCACGTGATAACAGAACATCTGCATCTGCCACGATTACTTTAATCTTTCATTTTTAATTTTACAGTTTTGATGTTGTTGTTTTTTCATATTCAACATTTCTATTTATGTTTCTTTTATCACCAAATTAGCATATGTGTTCTATAATTTTACTCATTGAATGGCAAAACCTCATCTTTTAAAATTATTTCACCTGCCCTATTAATTAATCATCTTTATAATAGCCTTATTTTAGGATGATATTCTTTAATTCATATCTTTTCCATCTATTGTTTTATAATGTTGACCGCTCCATCTTCGTTTGTGTGGTGCCATATAAAGCCCTACGTTTTTTTTTTGTTTTTTTTTTTTTTGTTTTTTTTTTTTTTTTTTTTTTCTTTTTTTTTCCTGTCGACGAAGGTCCCTTGACCACGTGTCCAAAATCCTCGAGCACTTCGGTCGACCCTTGCCTCGTTTGAAGAGTCCGCCGTTTGATAGGTTTGTCTTTCGCCTTCTATTGGTTTTCAGGTTGGCTTTACTATCTATAGCGTCGTGGCAAATCCCTTGAAGGATTTTGTTTTTTACATCTCATACTTCATCAACAGTTAATTCGTATTTCTTAAGAATGAATGAACTCGGTTTCGGTAGGCCTATTTCCTTCTATCGTAATTCATTCGATAGACGTCACTCTTTTGATAGCGATAGCTTGACTTTCTTCTGCTAGTCACAAGTTGTATCAAGACGGAAGTTTTAACTTATCAAAGCTGATAATGGTTTTAGATTTTTTTAAATTCTCTGTGCCTTAATAGCATCGGCTTTGTGGCACGTCCTATTGTATCTCTCTCGTGGACGTTGCACTTCTGATTTTTCGAGTGCACTGGAAGGAACATCTGCTGGAGGATATCTCTTGGGGTCCTCTAGCGGATAAAACCACTGTGCGAATGAACCCCATGCACAGTTATTATTACTGCCGATACTGACGCTGATCCTACCGTCAAATCATTGTTCCCTAATCTAACGTTGAGATATTCTGAAGATACTCAATAACAATTTTCATAACCATGCATGAAGCAGTCATCCGCATAAATATGGCACTCGGTATAGGCAAACCACATGTATATTCACGATGACTATACAATACATATCATATACTATACCAGTGGTGAGAAAGACATGATTGAAGCCTCATACACACATATACATACAGCATTACTTTAAGAGATCATGCTTACAGCTCGGCGTTTGAAGACCCAGTCATACAAAGATGCTAAATACTATGAAAATAAACTGATTTTTGTGACTTTCTTCAAACAATTGCATAAGATTAAACAACTCCTGACGGTCAAATCAATAAATCTGATAAAATGAGCTTAGTGTATTCGTACAATCTTATAGTCATAAACAATAATGATAAGTCATATCAGTAGCAGAATGTTAAGAAATGGAGAAGGTTTTTGAGGTTACCGCTCGAAATCAGCTGTGTACCTTTCGAAAGCCATGGTTTTGACAGCACACGCCCACTAATTTCCATAGAAAAAACAACACCGCCCGTACCTTCGTAGCTCCCGGTTCGGGGTATTTTGATTATGTCCTAAGTTCATCAGTTCTGAAGTGGCTCATAACCTCCTAACTTTGTATCCTGACATTGCATGTTCCCTTAATGAGTAGCAGAGCCCTGCGTGACGTCGAGATAAGGGATAAAGTGGACGCTGTGAAGACAAGAATGTGTTAAGTCTTTGTGAATGTTTCATGGGAAAAGATATGCCCTCAGTTACGTTGTTGCGACATGCTGAAGGTTGACATTTGATCTTAAAAACATTTAAAAGGACCATTTTATTACTATTGTTTTCAACATCATTATAACTACCATTATGATGATGATAGAATGATCATAATGATGATGATAATATTAATAATGGTAATGATAACAACAATACTAATGGCAAAGATAATGA
>BOPN01000319.1:225118-235118 GCA_017312705.2 Penaeus japonicus | reverse complement strand
CATTCTCCGCTTCCTTCTCCTCCTCCTCCTCCTCCTTTTCCTTCGTCTTTCCTCTTCGCTTCTCCTTCTTTAACTCCTCCTCCTTCTACTCCACCTCTTCCTCCTTCTCCTTCTCCTTCTTCTCTCTCTCCTCTTGCTCCCACTCCTCTATCCTGCCTCCCCACTCCCCTTACTACTCCCCCTATCCTCCCCTCCTCACTACCCCTTACTCCACCCTCCCCTTCCCCCAGGTCTTCGATGGGAATTTAGTGTCTATCGCATAAATGATTCAGATGATTTCGAACTAGAGAGAGGGAAATAGAGAGGAAAAATAAGAGAGAGGGAGAGAGAGAGGGGGGGGGGTAGTGAAAGGAGAGGGAGAGAGAGAAAGAGTAAGAGAGATGAAGAATGGAAATTAGAATGATAATGATTTTCATATCAACAATAATGGTAATAATAATAATAATGATAATGATAATAATAATAATAATGATAATGATAATGATAATAATTATGATAATAATACTAATAATAATAATAATAATAACAATAATATTAATAATAAAATAATAATAATAATAATAATAATAATAATAATAATAATAATAATAATAATAATAATAATAATGATAATAATGATAATAAAAATAATGATAATGATGATAATGATAACCATATTGATAACAAAAATTATTAATTATTTTAGAAAATGTTATAGGTAATAAAATCAATGTTGATAACGATGACAAGATAGATAACTGTAACAACGATACATGATGATTATCATCATGATCATTAAGGTAACGCTAATGAATATAAGAATGATCATAGCGGCAACATTTACTACGCTCACACACAAATAACTCCCCCCTACCCTATTCTTTCTTATTGTATTTCTCCTCTTTCTCTCTCTCTCTCTCTCTCTCTCTCTCTCTCTCTCTCTCTCTCTCTCTCTCTCTCTCTCTCTCTCTTTCCCCTTCTCTCTCTCTCTCTCCCATTCCCCCGACCCCCTACTCTCTCTCTCTCTCTATCCATCCATCTATCTAAGACCAGTCAAAAGTAGAAGATAAAGAAAAGAGAGAGAAAAAGAAAACCAGGGAATTGAACAAAGAACAACATCCGCAAGCAAGCCTCTTCGCCAACCTTCATATTCCTCTCTCTTCGGTTAACAAGCGATTTCACTCTCGAGGTAATCTCAACGAGGGCTTTTTTTCCCCTCTCTCTGTTTCTTTTCCGCTATTGTATTCCTCTTCCTCTGTCCACAGGCTCCGTCAGTTCTGGTAAACCTTTTGAATTCCGCTACGAATCCTGTTTGCAAGATTTCGTTGAATTCAGGGTTTTCTTATGAGTATTCTTGTACTAATGAGAACAGTAGGGAACTCCGTTAAGTGTTACATGTTGTTTGAGTGCATGTGATATGACTCTATCAGGGTTGAATGTACCCGTTTGTGATCCTGGTTTATAAATTTTCTAAAAGATTAATACATGGGTTAAAAAAAAACTGTGGTTAGTTTAATTAGTGTTGACACATAATTCTCACATTTTAAATTATCACTAACTAAATGTATGGCGTGGCTAATGTCATATTTTACACGTATTCATTAAAATAAAAGTACGGTCGGATTTATTATCAGATTAACAGGATCGCGCGGCTGTAAATTCTCTCTCGTATATTCTAGACGATAAATGATTTTGAGATTTATGGAAATTTTAAATTCTAAAAAGGGAAGGGTGGTTCTGTATGCACAGTTCGTAGTCATTATTAGCCCGTGTTATTATGCCAACATTATTCTTTAGTATTTATAGTATCTTTATTTTTAGTATTACTTTTTTATCTTTACAATCATGATAGCGTTGGTGTTATCTTATCCTTCTCGTTATCAAAATCATCACGGATAACATTTGCAGTAGTTGTAGTACTGGGAGAAGCAATGCTGTTGTAGTATCTGCAATAAAAGACGAAAGATATTAGTATGCAAATGTAAAATATCACATATCGATCTGATCATCTCTTTATGTCTGTCTGTCTGTCTGCTTATCTAATTATCTATATATCTATCTACCTGCTTATATCCATCTAACATTCACTCCCTTTCTCAATTCACACAAATATATTCTCGTTTCGATCTCAGAAATCTCATTAGCTTAAAGATATCGCGATTAACTGTGATATTCATCATTGCCATTATCTAAATTGCACAGAGCGGAAAATCAGTCCAGTTCGCTAACTTCTACCTAATTAAATCTAAAAACAAAGTTATGCCCATTTGATGTGACATGTGAAGCCTTTTCCAGTGGCAGCATTATGATTCCCATACCAAAAGAGAGACAGAGGAGTGAGGGAAAGAGAAGAAAGGGGAAAGGGTGAGATGGAAAGGAGGGAGGGGAGGAGGGAGAAATGGTGTGAGAGGAGGGGGTTGGAATGAGGAAGAGAAAGGAGAAGAGAGAGAGTGAGACAAACAAACAAAGAAAAATAAAAGAGAGAGAGGGGGGAGAGAGTGAGAGAGAGATAAAGAGAGAGAGAGAGCGAGAGAGAGAGAGAGATTGATTTGATTTGATACAGTTTATTTGCAGAACAATTTACATGCCCTGCAAAAAGCCAGGGTAAGATGTCAAGCATCTATCCAAACTGGCTAAGCTTCTATTGCGTAAAGGGCTTAGTCAAGCACAAATCTTACATACCTGAGGGGCTGCATTATACTGGTTAACATATTTAAATGATTTACCTAGTCGGTAAAAAACCTTTTATGTCACTGATCATGTCAAAGACAAGACCAGTGTCTATAATAAGATTAATATAATCTACAAGTGATGTTCTTTGTACAGTGCTGTTCGATCGATAGGATGCAGTTTCCGTACAGCAAAGCAAGTAGTGGTTGAGATTATGTGATTTAGCTTTTTTGCACAATTTACAGTGGTGATATGTGACTGGTTTTGCATCCAAAACTGCATCCTGCACATATTGTATAGTATAGTGATAGCCTATGCGTAGCCTGGTTAGTATAACTTGTTGCCTCCGTGACAGACCTTTATAAATTTCATAGGGCTTGTCCATGTATGATGTCCCGGCAATACTTTCATAATGCCAGATAGTGCCATGTCCATTCTTTTTCATCTTTTCTGTAGCCCATACCTGAGAGAGAGAGAGAGAGAGAGAAAGAGAGAGAGAGAGAGAGAGAAAGAGACAGAGAGAGAGAAAAAGAGAGAGAGAGGGGGGGGGGGGTTAGAAAGAGAAGGGGGGAGGGAGAGAGGGAGAGAGAGAAAAAGAAATCTACACTATTGGGGGTTTCTCTTCTTTCTTCTTGGTAGCAACGCGAGTACCGTAAGGGGCGGGGTCATAATGTATAGTTCCGTCTGACACACATTTCGAAATGGAAACGCAATGAAACGGATGCATAATGCGCACTAATTCTGAAAATATGCGTGGTAGGCTTTTCCTTTTTTACAGCCGTTGATAAAATCTGTTCTGGACTCGCGGTGCTATATGCGCTATGAAATGCTGGGGTGAAAGGCCACCAAATATGTTTATGAAATTAAGAGTTATGTGAGAGATGGGGCATGAATTATGGGTAATGATATATATTTAGATATCAAATTAGTACCATTTTTACGTTGAAACGACGTTGAATTTCAAACAGTAGCCAGTGAAATAACGTGAGAGTTTTTCATATAAATAAATCATTCTCGTCGACGTTTTAGTGTCACGACCATCTGACCTAACACTGGGTATGATAAGATCGTGTGTGACTTTGTTTATCACATAACCAAAACAAAAGGCAAAGCAGAATAAATACATACATTAACACTAGAGGAAAAAGTCTGATTTCCTATTCTTCTCTTATCCTTTGTTTTCTTTTCCGGCCTGATGATGGGGCGGGTTTACGCTTTCTTCTAATTCTCACTTCTTCTTCTTCTTCTTCTTCTCTTCCTCCTCTTCACCATCCACCTCACCTCCCTTCCGCATTCTCCTTCTCTTTTTTTCTACCTCTCCTAACGCCTCCTTTCCCTCTCATTTTTCACTCACTTACGTTTCATGATTTATCATTGGTATTTTATATTGTTCTTGCTATCTGACAAATCATCTCATCAATATCATTTCTCTTTATTATTTTTCATTTTATTGTTCTTCCTCTTTTGTTGAATCTTTATAGGCTCTAAGATTTATTCCCAAAATGGAGTATTTCCTTCACATACGCCAGTGTATTAGACAGTAGCGATTAGCACACACAAGCAGTAGCTCCTGATGTGATTCTTTATCACTCCTCTTAACACGTTACTTGCATGTTTTACAAACACAAACTTCAGGAAATCTTATCACATAATATCAGACGAGCTTTCGAGTCAGCTGAACTCAGTCCCATAATACATATATTTCAGCAAACTTACTGCAACGCAACATAGACATCTGCAACAATCTAGACCGAGCGTTTACGTCTGCAATAAGTGCTACGCGGCATTGACCTTTGCAACGATGCTATGACGTCTAACGAGGTTATGAAGACGGATAAGGGCCACATTAACCCTTGGAAGCCCGTGATTTTCGACGCTAACGACCTGCGTATAATTTTTCAGTGCTGCCCAGAGACGTCGTCAATTAAATTAAAACTCTTTCCTTGACGAAAAGAAATGTGAAGGAAGAGTGAGAGAGAGAAAAAAAAGAATAAGAAGAATAAAAAGAAAAGATACACGGAATGACTTTGATACTCATTGAGAAGAAACAATTGGTTAATGCGATATTTCGGTTGAGTTGTGTTTTTCCTTGCAAGTAAGATGATTCTGCAGATTCGCTCATTTTCTTTTCATCCCCCTCCTCAACACCCCCACACCCCGATAAGAAGACAACAACGACGGGAAGAATGAGAAGATAGGTGGAAAACAAGAGATAAAAAGAAGTGAAGAGAGAAATATTGATGGTTTTAATCTCACTGACATCTCGAACACCATTATTTGATCTATTCGTGAGGTCAAATCATTTAGCATAATCTTTCTTGCAACTTCAATCTGCCTTTCTCTCTCTCTCTCTCTCGTTCGCTCACTCTCTCGTTCTCTCTCTCTCTCTCTCTCTCTCTCTCTCTCTCTCTCTCTCTCTCTCTCTCTCTCTCTCTCTCTCTCTCTCTCTCTCTCTCTCTCTCTCTCTCTCTCTCTCTCTCTCTCTCTCTCTCTCTCTCTCTCTCTCTCTCTCTCTCTCTCTCTCTCTCTCTCTCTCTCTCTCTCTCTCTCTCTCTCTCTCTCTCTCTCTCTCTCTTGCTCGCTCTCTCGCTCTCTCGCTCTCTCGCTCTCTTGCTCTCTCGCTCTCTCACTCTTTCGCTCTCTTGCTCTTTCGCTCTCTCGCTCTCTCTTCTCTGTCTCTCTTCTCTGACAAAGTTAATGATAAATGGCGATACTAATGATTGGGATAAGAATATTGATAATGCTAACATTAATGACAACAAAACAAGAAGAAAAGAATGATAATGATAATAATAATGATAACAATGATAATAGTAATAATAATGATCATGATAATAACAATAATACTGATAATAATAGTAGCGATAATGATAATGATAATGATAATGATGCAAATAGTAATGACAATAGTAATAATAATGACAATAGTAATAGTAGTAGTGATGATAATGATAATAACAATGCTAATAATAACACACCATCAACACAACATTACAAAAATGATAATAAGAAAAACAGCATCAATAATAAGTACATAAATGATACTAGTAAAACCAACACTAAGGAGGAGGTGGCCTGTGTTGACAGTAAACAGCGGCGGGCGGTCGGGCGGTCGGAGGGGGCGGGGCAAGAGGCGCTGAGGTGGCACGGTGAGGTTAAACAGGATTGCCCGAGAGAGAGAGAGAGAGAGAGAGAGAGGAGAGAGAGAGAGAGAAGAGAAGAAGAAGAAGAAGAAGAAGAGAAGAAAGAAATAAGAGAGATAGTGAGAGAAGAGAGAAAAGTAGAGAGAGAGAAAATAGAGGGAGAGAGAGAGAGAGAGAGAGAGAGAGAGAGAGAGAGAGAGAGAGAGTGAGAGAGAGAGAGAGAGAGAGAGACAAAGAGAGAGAGAGAGCGTGTCCCAGCAGGAAACGCATAGATTACCCTCTTGGAGCGCGTCTCTTCCTCCTGCCTGTGTGACTGCTTGATACCTGCCTAGTGTCGGAGGTCGTTAACGCTCCTGCCCTTGCACGTGGCCCACTTGCTTGCTTGCTTGCTTGCTTGCCAGGGTTTGTTCCCAGATTCAAGCTTAGTGTGCCTGGCCGTTGTTTGTGTGTCTGCGTTCACGTCCTTCCCTAAAACTGTTCATTTTTACCTACTCACTGCCTCTGCAACTCTGCACTTTGCATCTGATTACCTGCTTTTCTGCATCATTTTCCTTTTTTTCCCTTTGGTTAGTGTTTCTTGGACCAAAGGCAAGGCGAGCTCAGTGTCCTTGAGTTCGCATGTTGACTAAGGTCAGTTTCTACAGGTCAGGACTTGTCTCGGGTCAATCCGTGCTGACCCGTGCATTGTGTGTCTTTGTAATACTCTCCCTTACCCGCGTCTGTGTTTATTTCCATCTTGCAGTCTTTATTATCCAAGACTCTAAATATATATATAAAATAGTAGTAGAAAGAAATGCATGGGAGATCATTCGTGGTCTATTATAAATGTAGTGTTTCAGCGTAAAACCTATAAGAATATTGCTGTTGTATCTGCGTGAACGTGCAGCACGAGCGGTGCACGGGTGAGGCGGCGTGTCAGATCATGCGGCCGCAGTCGGGTAGGCGTGCGAAGGTAGGCATGTTAGGGCTTTGAAGTCTTCGCCGGCAAATCCACGAGTCGACAGTAGTGTCCAGAAATCCGCATAACCATGTACTTATTTGTCCATGCCCCCTCCCCTTCCCCCCCACACCCCTCCCGTCCGACCACTTCTTCTCCCCCAACCGCTCTCCTCCCACCCCTTGCCCCCCGCCCCCCCTCGCCGTCATATTTACGTTCTAGAGGGAGATAGGTTGTGGGGAGGAAGCGGTTTTTCGTGCCATTTTGCTGTTGCAGTTGTAATGACGGCGGCCCACCTGGTTATCGATTGCGGGAAGCAACACTCGCAATTGCTCATTTTGGAGGGAAATATTGACACGCTATTATATTTATCTTTTCTTTCATTCTCTCTCTCTCTCTCTCTCTCTCTCTCTCTCTCTCTCTCTCTTTATCTATCCATCTATCTCCCTCTTTGTATGTGTTTTCTACTTGCCATTTTTTCTATTTGTATTATTAACTAAAACATGAGAACAATTGAGAATGTGACTCATTTCTACACTGTTTCTACTTTTATCTACCTCTCTTACTCCTACCCCCTCCCCCAACCCTAATTAAAATGCAAATTAATGAAACATATGACAACTCTTATGATTAAGAGACACAAATAAATATTTAGATGAGCAAAAAGATGAAGATAGATAATAAATAACAAAAATGACGAACGGATGAATAACAATCTAACAACAAGTCAAACAAAGAAACAAATAGACTGATCTCTCTCGCCAGCCCTTCTCTTCCACGCTGGAGAGAAAGACCGAAGCCCCACAGCCTGAGAATCAACAGTGGCTTATGTTTAAAAATCAATAATCCTTTTCCTCTCCTTCCTCCGCCTTCCCCTCCCCTCCCTTCCCCTCCTCCCCCTTACCACTCTCTGTCCTGTCCCTTCCCCTTGCTCATTGTGCACACTAACCATCGTATTTTCTCTTCCTTCTCTTCCCTTTCTCCTTCTTCTGAGTCTTTCTTTGGTCTGAAAGCCGTTTTTTTTTCTTCTTGTTTGAAGTCATTAATTCCGGAGTCCTTTCAGCAAGTGTTTTGCTTAGATTCTTCCGCGATTGTGTAGCTCCAGAGATGATGAAGCGCTGAACAGGTTTCGCGACGTCAAGCTTACGTTCAAAGCAAGAACGGCAACGCAAGCAAGAGAAACGCTGATTGGTCGAGCGGGAAAAAGCGTTCAATTTTTCCGATCATTATTCTCCCCTACACCCCCACCCACCCACCCACCCACCCACCCACATACCCACCCCTCACAGCCTCGTACGAATCGATCGCCAGCCAAAGCAGTGGCTCTCACCAAAGAAGAGCCTTAATTGACCAAACGCGACGATGATTGTTAGGCTAATCCGTAAATTGTTCTAGGCCAATTAGAGAACGAAATCCATTATTATCGGAGCGGAAAACATCGGCGGAACGGCGGCCTCCTGATTGGACCTGCACCATCGCGAGGCCATAAAAGTCCCTCCCGACCCGAGGAGGGAACCGGGAGGCGCGAGGAGAGTCGCCCGAGAACCTAATTGTGCTGTTAATGATGGTGCAGCAATGGGGGTTGCAGTGTGCAGGGGCAGAGGATGACCATTAGAGGGATGAGAGCAATGACAATGACAATTGGGATATTGATGAAAGTGATGATAAGGTATGATAACGCGCGGCTTTGATAGCGTTGTTATAATTGATAGAAGTGATACGCGCTGCCATAATCGGGATAATTAGGGTAGTCATTATATGAATGTCGGTAATGATACTAAGGCAAATAATTGTTGTTGTAACAGTAATGATAGTGTTTTTTCCATTGAACAAGTACTGCGCGGCGAAAAAATCTAAATTTGCAGGTAATTTTCTTTTGTAATACATGGTCAGAAATAATGACTACGGCAGGTCATGTTATACACACAGAGACACATATATGTATGTGTATATAATTTATAATGTGTGTATTTATACATGTATATAAACAGTATATGCGTGGTGTGTGTGTGTGTGTGTGTGTACATATATATAATACATATATACATATATGTATATATATACATATATATACATATATACATATATGTATATATATACACATATGCAATACATATATACATATATATATATATATATATATATATATATATATATATATATGTGTGTGTGTGTGTGTGTGTGTGTGTGTGTGTGTGTGTGTGTATCTAAATAAAATATCTATAATGATAATAATATTGATGATAATGATGATAATAATGATGATCATCATAATAACAAAAATAATGATGATAATGAGGATGATGATACTGACAATAATGATGATAATAATTATTATAATAATAATGATACGAATAATACTGATAAGAATAGTGATAATAATAATGATGATGATAACAATAATGTAAAAATGACAATAATAATGATAACAATAATAATGATATTTATAATAACAATAATGATAGTAACAATAATGATGTTGATAGTAATAATAATAATAATAATAAGATGAAGAAGAAGAAGAAGAAGAAGAAGAACACTAATGGTATTGTTAATAATGATAATAACACTAACAATTGATCGATTCCAGTAAATCATACCATTAGCATCGTCTTCCAACTGAACTTTTGCCATGCAGAGAGGGAGAGGCGGAGCTAAGAGGCTAATGGGAAGTTTCATCTACTAAACCTCTTCTTTTCTTGTTTTCGTCTAGTTTATAGAATTTGAGTAACGATACTGGCGAAGATGATGTGATAATTATGGCAGCTGGACGGAGTAGAAATGGATAGAGATAATGTTTATGTTGAAAAGATAGAAACAAAAAATGAATTTATAGATGAAAGGAACACTCATCGTCCAACCTACGCTGTCATGGCGTTTTAATATATAGCGTTTTCTATGTGAATTCTATCTGGATGTTTGTGAAAGGGCCTCCGCAATAAGCGAACAATCAATTGGGAAATTAACAGGATTCAATTACAATTACAGGCCACAATTCCCGCTTACAGTTTCGTGGTGGCGAGTCCATGGAAACTTTTTCGAGCGTAGATTCGCGCGAAACATTTCTCGCTACGGATCACTAACCCCGTTATGCTTGCACGCTATGTCTCTCTGTCTGTCTCTCTGTCTGTCTGTTTGGTTCTTTGCCTGTCGTTTTGTCCTGTCTGTCCAGAGATAGTACAGATATATGGATGTGTATGTGTACACACACACACACACACGCACACACACACACACACACACACACACACACATATATATATATATATAT
>BOPN01000319.1:207618-210118 GCA_017312705.2 Penaeus japonicus | reverse complement strand
GGGGGGGGGGGGGGGCACGTGAAGGGGGTCTTTTAAGCTGCAACAATACACTCAACGGAGCACGGGGGACGGGGGACGGGGAGGGGAGGATCGTCCCGGCGGGAAGGGGATGAGCAGGACACCGTCTTGACTTACACCGTTAATGACAGGTACAGAGGCGAATGACCAGAGGGAGTTTTCTTTGCCGAGTCTGAAGACTTCGTGAAGGTATGCGCGGATACCTCTTCTTATGAGTCTGCTGTCTAGGGGAAACAGGGGAAATATCCCATGAGACTGAATCTGTTCTTAAAAGGAGACCCCGAAGACAATAACATATCAAGAGGACTTGCGATATTGTGACAGGGGCGGTCCCGGTAGGATCTGTCCAAAAGACGAACGTCCAAGAAACAGCTCTGTGACTCTAAAGAAGTTATATGACAGACCTTGTAACCATTAAGACGTTACAGGAGCGAATCTGTAACACTTAAGTTACATAAATGACCTCGTAACCTCCAAGGCGTGAGAGAAGGTCCCTGGCGCCCCTCATAAACATCCCATCAGACCAATGATGCAAACTTCTTCCCTCCTCCAGATTTTCTTGCTCCTAACTTGGATGCTGACATCTGGGGATTGAAGAATGTCAAGGTAGTATGTTTGTAAATATTGGTCCATGTTCACGCGTAAACATTTAGTAATTGAATGTGTATTGGTACACAAAGATTGTATATGTATGCATTCATATTATATCTGGATATATGAATACATGCAATCATTGCATGCCGTTGTATTGTTTATTTTTCTATCTGTTTGCCTCGCCAGCATTATTCTTGACAATGAATTAAGCTACTGATCTGTCAACTTACGGCAAATATGTATGTACGCCCGTTTGCCTTGCGGCATTTCGGCCTCGCGCCCTTGAAAGCGGACAGCAAGAACAATGAAAGAGAGAACGGCTTCATATTCATGAGAGCGTCATGGGATCAGACCACCCCGACGTCGCCCTCCATCCGACCACCTCATCTACACGACCGCCTTTTAACAAAACAACAAACAACCACAATGCACTCACACCTACAGATATCGAAGCGTATCGCCACATAAGAAAAGAATGCCACCGAACAAAGGGATCGGCTATTGGGGCTCTGGCATCGCTACCACACCACCTATTGCGTGAATCTCCATAGCAACGCTTGCGAGGGAGAAGAAAGCAAGGTCTTGCTCAGTGCCGGACCCCCAGGCACCTTGACCCGAAGTTCTTGCAGTGCTCGCCGTTGTCTGGAGCCTCGATGAGAGAAATTCCTGCATGCAGTGTTGGTAAGATTGATAATGATGATAGTAGCAATGATAGTGAATGGCATCATTAACTTTATCATTATTGTTGTTGTTATTATCATGTTATCATTGGTATTGTTATTGTTTAACATCATCACATTATTAGTAACATTATCCTTATTATTATCATTGTTATCATCATTATCATTATATTTATTATCATCGTTATTATCAATGATATCATTCTAAGTATTGCTACCATTAGGAAATATATCATAATTATCATTGTTGTTATCATTATTATCATTATCATTTTCAGCATCACCGTCATTATTCTTATCATTATCGGTATTATTAGTGTTATTATTATTATAATTAGTAGTAGTACTAGTAGTAGTAGTAATTATGTTGATAATGATAGCAGTATTACCATCATTATCATCATATTTATCATTATTATCATTATTATTATTATCACTATGATAATAACAATAACAGTTATTATCATTATAATTTTCATGATCATTATCATTATTATTATCATTATCATCATTATGATTATTATTATTATCATCTTATTATCAACAACATTATGAATTTCATTATTTTCATTATTATTATCATCAACAGCATTATCATTATCATTACTTTGATTATCAGTAATAATGTAATACTGATAAAAGTGATGCTGATAATAGTAATGATAGTATTGATGATAATAATGATGATAATGATAATAATATTATCATTATGATTAATATCATTATTATCATTGTTATCATTATTACCATTCTCTCTATCATTATCATTATCAATTTATTATGATGATTACAATAATGATAACAATAAGGACATTAACAGTAATAATAGCAATAACAATTATAATAATGAAATTCTAATGATGTTCATAATGATGTTAGCAGCTACAGTATCACCAAATATCGCAACGATAAGCGATCGACAGTGTCCTCTCCGAATAAGATAAACAAATCAGCTCAAAAATACGCGTGAATAATCCGAACTGCCCCGAGGCAAAGGCTGGCGAGTGTCCCCTCCCGAAGAATGGGTAGATCACCTCCTATCCCCCCCCCCCCGTCCTTCCCCCTACTACGTCCCCTACCACCACCATCCCCTTTCCTCTGCGCCCCCTGCCCCCAACCCCTTACCCCTTCCCCCACCCCCCATCCCCGAACCCCGATCCAACCCATCTACAACCTCGAACAAAGGCGGCAGGTGTCACGCGCCGCCC
>BOPN01000319.1:195118-197618 GCA_017312705.2 Penaeus japonicus | reverse complement strand
GGATGGTCACGTGATTTGGGTACAGTGGAAATGAATAGGTGTTTTGTATCAGAATCTTGGTAACTGTATTCTCTATAGTACTGTTGTTGTTGTTGTTTTCCATAACTACAATTACTTTTGGAATCATCAGTATCATTATTCCCTTTATCATTATCTAATAATTATCAATGTTCTTGAATGTTCTTCTTTTTGATATTCATAATTTTGCCATTCTTTCCTTCTCACATTTTAAGATTTCGCTTTCAAATGAAATCATCTCCAACCAGCAGCAACTCCAGCATCATCACAGCCACGCGTATCACAACACAACTACGACCGAAGACTATCACAATACCCGACATCCTCACTTCGCAGCGATCAGGAAATGCTAAAACAATAGGTAAGCTTCACGTCTGAGATAGGAAGGATGTTGCAAATTGCACAACATGTGAACGAGTCCAATAAGATATATATCACGTATTACTTAACGAGTACCCTGTTGCATTTTTGGATTAATATAATTGTCTTTAGTACAGCTTAGTAGCAACTCCAGCATCACTAATGCTAGTACGCCACTATCATCACTATATCATCACTGCCAACACTATCTTAACCTCTATCACCACCATAACTGGGACTACTGACACCACCATAACCACCACTATAACCGCTACCACCGTCATCACTACCACTAACATTACCACCACAACCACCACAACCATATCCCAGCAGTAACCAACCCTCAGCACAGTATACCTATCCCTCCCCCTCCCCCTCCCCCTCCCCCGAGTTTACATAACTAACACTACCACCCCAACCAGACGACAACCAAACCCCACACACCACAACCACACACACACCCACCCCTCGTAAGGTACCAACCCCCACGACAGTACCTATCCCCCCCATACCCCCATCACCCCCCCCCCCCTTACCCGTCCACACCAACAAAGAGGCGCCGGAGGGTTCCCTGAGGCAGACTCGGCGGCGGCGGCGGCGGGCCAGGCTGAAGCTTTTTCTCAAATTACATTGGCGTGAGGACCTCGTTAGTCCGGGAGGCGTTAATATGTGCCACGCTGCCGGGCTGGCTCTCTCCTCTATCTCTTTATCTCTCTTTCTTTATCTCGGTCTCTCTCTCTCTCTCTCTCTCTCTCTCTCTCTCTCTCTCTCTCTCTCTCTCTCTCTCTTTCTACATGTATGTGTGTGTGTGTGTGTTTGCGTGCACCCCTCGCTCTCTCTTTCTCTCTCACAAGATACACATAAAAAGCCACACTTCCTGTAGAAAGCCCTTCCGGAGCTTCATGATATCAATCGCTTGAAATGGTAAGTATGAAAGGACTCTCTCTCTCTCTCTCTCTCTCTCTCTCTCTCTCTCTCTCTCTCTCTCTCTCTCTCTCTCTCTCTCTCTCTCTCTCTCTCTCTCTCTCTCTCTCTCTCTCTCTCTCTCTCTCTTTCTCTTTCTCTCTTTCTTTCTTTCTTTCTTTCTCCACACACACAATCACACATTCTCCACACACACAATCACTTGCATGCATACAAGTACATATTCACCCATGTCCATCTATCAGCGAAAATCAGAGTCAGTTTCCATTAGTTATGTTTAGATCCACGCACGAAAACAGTGTGACATGCATAATGCTGACGTGATTGCAAACATGCTGATTCATTTTAACCTAAGGTACACAAAATCATATACACAGTACGGCTGTGTCGAAATGACACGCATGCAAAATCTTACCAACAAAGAAAAACACAAAGGCATTAAAAAAAATGTAGACAGTCACACACACCTATTAACAAACCTATAACATAGCACCCGGGCGCGCGCACACACACACACATACAAACACACTTGCAAAGCAGTAAACGAGGACACACGTTGAGAGCGAGTACTTACAAAAATGAACACATTCCCACACATATATACCGCCACTAATAAGCATGTTCACACACACACAAACACACACACACACACACACACACACACACATACACAAACATACACACATACACACACACTGACAGCCAAGTGACTCCGGCCTTGCGGTACCGAAGGCCTCAAGGACGGCTGGTGAACCGAGCGCTACGCCTTCCCAGGAATCCACATGTCGCGTTTTTTTGTTTTCTTCCTTCTCGTCCGCGGAATACCTATGCTGTGTCTTTCGCCGGTGTAGTATATGGATGGAGTTTACATTAACACGTGCTGAACAATCATTAAAAGCATTTGTTTATGAGCTGACAAACACGGTGCACAAAGGGGATATTTTTCCTAATGTTAACTTCTAAACTTTCTAGCCTCTTTTCAACTCTCCTTTCTTTTCATCTCTCGAGCTAGAAAGGCAAAAGTTCAAAAGGACAAGAGAAAATGTAATTAGAATTTAAACAAGAGCATGAAAATGAAAAGCCAGCCCATGTCATGTCGACCTACCGATTCTCCTCATAACCTCATAGAGTAACATTTTTTACTCGTTACTCCCTGTAGGGCTTTTTTCTTAGCTCTGCCACCTTTTATCATTTGAGT
>BOPN01000319.1:180118-182618 GCA_017312705.2 Penaeus japonicus | reverse complement strand
AGGGCAAATGAGGATTTAAGGAGCAAGGCTAGGACAGACAGAAGGACCAGTGAAGGAAAGGGAGTGAGAGGGAGGACAGACAGGTAATAAAGGGAAGGCGAGGCAATAATGGAGAGCCGGGCGAGAGGCGGTGCACGGGGAGGAGACGTGTTGGCAGGTAGAGGCGAGCTCGAGCTGTCGCGGTGGGTATTCTGCGTCTGATAAAAGGGCCTGACAAACTGACTGACTGACTGGCCCGCAGCGTCGTTATGCTGAAAACAGATGTAGTGCGCATCCAAAAGGTTCTTACTCCCCCTCTCCCATTCCCTCTTCTGCTCGCCTTTTATTCTACCTTTGTTCGCGCTCACCTTTTACCCTCCGCGCTCTTCGACAGCCCTCGCGCTTACCTTTCCCTCTCCTTCCCCCTGCCAAATGCACCATTTACATATCACACACGCGTACATACACAGATTAACCTTAAAGCATCGGGCAGGAGAGAAATCAAAGAGAAGTCATTAGAGTTAATAGGATTTTATTTTCTTGAAGGAGGGGGAGGAGGCGGGGTAATGGTTCAATTACTGTGCAAACGGAATGTTCTAGTTTTATTCTGACGAAGTTATTGCAGTGAATAGGGATATGCCCTATGAGTTTCAGCATGTGCTAGCATTTCCCTCAAAGATGGCGGGGCTCTGGTTGCCATAAGGCAGGGATCAGTCATGTAGCCTAATGCTTTCTTAATGAATTAGAGTTGTAGGTAACGGTTAATGTTATCGACATTCGTATTATATTTCTTTTCATTGTATTGTGTATTTTTTATCATTGTTAGTAGTAGTAGTAGTTCTGTTGCCGTTGCTGTTGCTGCCATCAATGATATTATTATTGCTGTTATTATTATCATCATTCTTGTTCTTGTTCTTATCATTATTATTACTATTACTATCATTATTATTTTAGTAGTATATCTATTTTGCTGTGGTTGTCCCCACTAGTGCCACCAATATCAATACCATTCATATTATTGACATGCTATAGTTATCATAGCTGGAGGTGTTCTCTTTTTATTATCATCATCACTACCATTAACATTACTACTGTAAATATTGTTAATATCATTAATCTCCGGTATTATCTCATCATCACCAGCACAACCCACACGCCCACCGCCCCCCCCCCCCTCCTCCTCCTCCTCCTCCTCCCTCCCGAGCGTAAATTCTTGAGATTGTCGGGCCACACGAGGGGCACCGCTGGCCCGAGGTCCGCCCACCCAGCTGATCGATGCCGCGAGGAAAAGAGGCTGAATGGGCGGCCGGACTTTGATGGCGGAGCACAGAGGGATCGCGTGGGGACTGCTTGCGACCCCGCCCGCACGCTGCCGGGGGCGCGCGGCTTAGCGGTGTCTTTCTCGTGATCTGTGTCCCCCTTTCTCTCTCTCTCTCTCTCTCTCTCTCTCTCTCTCTCTCTCTCTCTCTCTCTTTCTGTACGTGTGTATGTGTGTGTGTATGTGTGCGTCCTTCACCGCAAGCTCATCAAGTCTCTTCAACCTTTTTTTAATGTCCGCATGTTCTTTCGCCCCCCCCCCCCCAGCTCCCTCCCCAAGCCACCAGCGCCCTCCGTTTCCTCTCATCTCACCTCGCCAACACCCAGGCTCCTCCCCCGCCCTGCCTTCTTATTCTCCGCATGATCTTAGTCCATTCTCTTAAGTAATCTCCTGTGTTCCGTTTTGTGTCCTTTTTTTCTTTTCCTTTTAAATCTTCTTTGGGGTCGTTAAATCTTCCCTCACGTCTTGCCCTTAGGACAAAATAAGCTTTAGCATTTGCTCTCTTTCTCTTTCTCTCTCTCTCTCTCTCTCTCTCTCTCTCTCTCTCTCTCTCTCTCTCTCTCTCTCTCTCTCTCTCTCTCTCTCTCTCTCTCTCTCTCTCTCTCTCTCTCTCTCTCTCAAATTATTTTGTGTTTATCTTCATGGCCCTTCTCTCCTCTCCTCTCCTTCCTCTTTCATTCTCCCTCACCCTATGTCCCCTGTCATGCCCGCTATCCTCATCTCCGTCCCCTCACACCTCTCCCTCTTTTTCAGTTATCTCCCCTCTCTATTACTCTCCCCTCTCCTTTCTACACTATTCTCTCCCCTCCTCCCCTCATTCCCTCAGTTACACCCCCTCCTTATCTCCTGCATTCTTTCCCTCGACGCCCCGTGCCCCTATGTCCCCCTCCTCCCTCTCCCGTCTACCCTTCCCACATACCCCCCCCCTCCCCCCTCGTGCCGGGAGGCTGCTATTCTGTCGCCTCGCGTGCGCTCCCATCACTCGCCTACGGTTAGTCATCGCTTGGCCTCTCTTACTCCCATTCCTTCATCATCTCCCCGTTTCTTCTTGCCTTGGGATTCTCCGATTCCTCCCCGAGATAAATAAATGAGGAAAGCTAACAAGAAGAGTTTAATTGGTATTGGAATAATTAGCATGCGGAACTATGCTCCGTCTTGTCTCGTCCCTTCTCCTAACCCTTGCAAACGAGGCTCCGACCCGCC
>BOPN01000319.1:167618-170118 GCA_017312705.2 Penaeus japonicus | reverse complement strand
AGAGATGAGGAGTTTGATTGCGTTGTGGCGCTGTCATGGGGGTGATTAGCCTAAGTGTTTTCGATATTTATAAAGCTGATTATTGCTATTGTTAGTGTTATTATCATCATTATAATTATAATTATCATCCCTATCATTACTTTAATTATCTTTATTATTAATATTATTATCACTATTGTTATTATTATCACTATTATCGTTATTATTGTTATTATTATCATTATTATCATTATTATCATTTTCATTATCATTATTATCCTCATATCATCATGATTATCATAATTGTTATCATCATTATCATCATTATTGATATTGCTTTTACTATCATCATTAACATTATTAGTATATCTATAATCAATCAATCAATATTATCAGTAACAGAGTTATGAGTATTACCATTATAATTACTATAATAATTTTCTTTATCAGTACCATGATCATTTATCATTAATATTACTGTTGATATTGGTGTTAATGTTAATACAATTTTAATTTTGCTATGATGGTGACGATAGTGACGATCACCATCATCTTCATCATCATCATCATCACTATCATCAATATCATTATCAATGCCATTATCTTAACCAACACCATTATCATTATTACCAAAACTACAATCATCCTGGTTATTCGTCGTCACCATCTGCACCATCATCACCATAAGTATGAAGAGCATAATGTTACCAAACTCTTTTTCTTCCTCCTGAGTAACACGGACCCAGTATGAAGCGGAAACCCAGTGAGTAAGAATGAGTCAACGCGAAAGGGGTGGCGGTGAGTGTGTGCGTAAGGAAGGGAGGTTGGAGGGTGGGTGAGGGGTGAGGGGTGAGGAGGAGGAGGGAGGAGGGTGGAGGGTGGGTGAGGAGGAGGAGGGAGGAGGGTGGGTGAGGGGTGGGAAGGAGGAGGAGGAGGGAGGAGGGAGGAGGGAGGGGGAGGGGGGAGGAGGGAGGAGGGGAGGGGAGGAAGGGGAGGGAAACATTCCTCACTCCACTGGACCGTCGCCACCCTCACCCCTGCCCCTCCCCTCCCCCTGTCCTCCGTTCCTCCTCCTCCTCCCTCCCACATTAAATTCCTCCCTTGTCCTCTCCCTCAGCTATGCTCTAGTTCTTTGCTTCGACAAAGGTGAATAAAGAGAGGAGGAAGAAGAAGGAGATGAGGAAGAATAGGGCGGGAGGAGGGAAAGAAAGAAAAGGAGGAGAAAAGATGGAGAAGGAGAAGGAAGACGAGAAAAAAAAGAGTAATAGAAGAAGGAGGAGTGGGAGGATTACGAAGAGGAATAGGAGGAGGAGGTAGAAGAAGAGAATTATGAGGAGGAAGAAAAAGAGGAGGAGGAGGAGGAGGAGGAGGAGAAAGATAAACCAAGAAGAGAAGGATGAGGAGGATTATGAAGAGGAAGCGAAAGAAGAAGAGGAGGAGGAGGAGAAACAGTAGAAGCAAGAGGAGCAAGTGGTAGGAGGGTGGGGAGGAGTAGAAGGAAGTTGAGAGGAGGGAAGGGTGCAAGAAGGAAGGGAAGGGGGGGGGGGGAGAAGGTAGTAGGTAGTGGAGGAAGTTGAGGGGGAGGGCGGGGGCGGGGGAGGACGAAGCGAAGGAGGAGCTGGAGGAGGAAGTTGAGAGGGCGGAGAACAGGGTGGGAGAGGAGGAGGGGGAGGAAGTGATAGGGGGGGGGAGGAGATGGACTTAATGGGGGAGGGAGGGCATGAGGGAAGGGAGAGAAGGAACGGGAGGGGATGGGGAAGGGGAAGGACGAGAATGTGGACAAGAATTTCTAGTGAAAGTGAATGAAACAAGGATTGGGGGGGGGGGGGCAAAAAGAGAGGGCAATAAAAAAAAGGAGGAGAATGAAGCAAACAGAGCAAACTTTAGGGGGAGGAAAAGAAGGAAGAGGAGCATGAAGAGAATGGATTTATACATAAAGATGAGGCGGACGAAATGGAGAAGTAATGGAAAGCAGTAAGAACGAAGGGGAAAGATTCTGAAAAATGCGAGAATTCATAATTCGATTGCTTTGAACTGAAATGAAGGTCGAGCCAAAAGATTCTCGCCATTTTCCGGACCTTGCTTGCCTTCAGAAGTGTTTGCTCACTGAAAGACAAGTGTGATTTATCCTCTATCAATCTACACGCGCAGGCACAGGGGCAGAGAGAGAAAGACTGAGAGAGAGAGAGACTGAGAGAGAGAGAGAGAGAGAGAGAGAGAGAGAGAGAGAGAGAGAGAGAGAGAGAGAGAGAGAGAGAGAGAGAGAGAGAGAGAGAGAGAGAGAGAGAGAAGGTGAGAGAGAGAGAGAGAGAGAGAGAGAGAGAGAGAGAGAGAGAGAGAGAGAGAGAGAGAGAGAGAGAGAGAGAGAGAGAGAGAGAGAGAGAGAGAGAGAGAGAGAGAGAGAGAGAGAGAGAGAGAGAGAGAGAGAGGGAGAGGGAGGGAGGGAGGGAGGGAGGGAGAGGGAGAGAGGGAGAGAGAGAGAGAGAGAGAGAGAGAGAGAGAGAGAGAGAGAGAGAGAGAG
>BOPN01000319.1:152618-162618 GCA_017312705.2 Penaeus japonicus | reverse complement strand
CTAGAATTCATGCACACTGAAGATTATGCAAATGACAGAGTCCCTGCACACTCTCGACCAACCTCCGTCACAGCGACTTTTTCAAGAGCCACGACAGTGATACGAGTGTCAGTCAAAGGCAGCGAGACGAGCTTCCTGCCGGCGGCCCCGAGGGCATAACAGTGCCGAGCGAAGGGCCGAGATGGAGGCGACGTCTCATCACGCTGCGTGACTGACCCTTTGATTCGGCCAGCATGTCTGCGCGCCACAGGAAAACGGCTTTGTTTCTCGGCTGGGAACGCGAAAGGAGTGAGAGGATTAGTATTTCGATTCGATTGGTATCGATTCGTCTTCGATTTCTGGTGTTTATTGTGGTTTTCTATTAAAATTCTTTGAATATTATCTTACTGTGTCTACAGGGTTGCACGCTATCGTAACTCTCTCGGGGCTGATGATCTGTATCTGGCAAAGCATTTGTTCTGTGCGCGTTTTGTGGCTTCTGCCCAGAGGAGATATACTGTTTTAGAGGCAATACATGTGTGCATGACCATATATATGTATATATATATATATATATATATATATATATATATATATATATATATATATTTATATGTATATATGTGAATATATATATATATATATATATATATATATATATATATATATATATATATACATATATATATACACACACACACACACACACACACACACACACACACACACACACACACACATATATATGTATCTATATATCTATCTATATATCTATCTATCTATATATATATATATATATACATACATACATATATGAACACACACCCGAGTGAGAGCGGGAGAGTATAGCAAAATATGTCCAATTAAAGTAAGAAACTAAATGTTTATACAGCCAGATCTTCCCTTTCCCATTCTTCGATCCCTCAAACATACTTTGAGTGCTTGAGAATCCTTGTAAATCACCTGTAGATGCCTGAAAGACAACCCTGAACCCCCCCCCCCCCCCTCTCTCTCTCTCTATCTATCTATCTATAAATCTTTCTCTCTCTTTCTCTTTCTATGTATGTCTGTCTCTCTCTCTCTCTCTCTCTCTCTCTCTCTCTCTCTCTCTCTCTCTCTCTCTCTCTCTCTCTCTCTCTCTCTCTCTCTCTCTCTCTCTCTCTCTCTCTCTCTCTCTCTCTCTCTCTCTCTCTCTCTCTCTCTCTCTCTCTCTCTCTTCCTCTTTTTTTCTCGATGATAAAGAAAACTGTTACTATCTGACAGAGCATAAACAAGGAACCTGCTTAAGAATTATTTTTGAATGTCATTGTTTGCCTTTTCTTATCGCTAACATCTTTTCCATTCATTGACGCAAAACCAGAAGTCACACTCCTAACTATTTGGGATTCCTTTCGCCAAAATGTATCGTTTGTAGGGGAGAAAATTTTGTCTCCTATCTCTTGTCTTCATTCACTTTCTTTTCCTCTTTTTTCTCTTTTTTTTTAAGTCAGGAATTTTGTTCTTACTTTCCCTCTTTACCTTCCACGTGTTATTGTATTTGTTTTAACTGTTCAGCCGTGAACCGAGTCTGAGTGCTGTCTCCTCTGTGCAAATGTTTGCGACTTTCTTTGTATGGAGTTCTAAGCTTACTCTTTTAATTACTGCACGGTAATTAAAAACAGCAAGAGATGCAAGAGGGATCTATATTTTAGGAGCGAGGATGCAACATGAAACAGAGCCTCGTCGTTTCTTGCATTTGGTTATTATTGTTTTTAATCCCTTTTTTATCTAATATCATATATATTTTTGCTAGGATAATTCCTTGTATTTTTTATTTAAAAGATATCTATGAACAGTGAAATTAGCGATTTGATTTACCATGATTGATACCTTTTTAAATAATTATTTTCATCTATCATGCTTTTGTAAATTAAATTATTGTCAGTGATTGTAATGCAACAAAGGAATTTAACAAGTACAACTCACCTGTAATACGTCCCGGGCTACTATGTGTGTGTGTGTGTGTGTGTGTGTGTGTGTGTGTGTGTGTGTGTGTGTGTGTGTGTGTGTGTGTATGTGTGTGCAAATCCAATATCACAAGACACAGTCACCTCGTCCTTAGAACACCCTGGGGAGTTGATAGGCTCTGTTTTGGCACGCGAGGCACTCAGAGGCACCGCAGTGGCAGTGGACTTCGGGCTTTTCGATATGGCATCCCGATTGTCGCGGCAGTGTGCATATATTACCGTTAATTACGTTGGCATTCGGGGGAGGTGCATAGGGGTGGGGGGGGGGGCATTGGACTCCAATAATCTCTCGTTGTCGGATCGTTCAGGGCGGCGCTGAGACTCGTGGCGAGCGAAGACCGGCGCCCTGCCCTGCTCACCAGTTGTAGAGCTTTGGCCTTTCTCTCCTTTCTCTCCCGGAGTCTTTTCGCTGTTTTTTTTTTTTTTTTTCTACTCGTATGGAGATCTTTCTTCTTTTCTGCTTCTGAATCCTTTCTATTTCTTTGTGTCTCCTGTTTCTCTCTCACTTTCTCTTAATAGCTTCTATTTTGCTAACTCTCATTTTCTCTGTCATTCTCCTCCCCTCTCTCTCTCTCTCTCTCTCTCTCTCTCTCTCTCTCTCTCTCTCTCTCTCTCTCTCTCTCTCTCTCTCTTCCTCTCTCATTCCTCCCCTTTTTTCTCTTCTTCCTTTTCGTGGGACAAGAGCCCAGGGACACTTAACACGTCGTTAATACAAGCACATCAATAGCCTCTGCTTCCTCAGTCAGAGTGATTATGCAAATGTTGAATCGTCTTTTTAAAATGAACGCAAACCTGAATTATTGATAGTGGTTATGTATAAATCATAGATCACTTTGTATCTGTAGTATTTTGTTGTTGGTGGTGGTTTCTGTAATCAGCAATTTCACTTTTATATTATAATGCATGTGACTATTATTCATTTTCAGCTCTAATGATAACGTAGATGTAATAGTTCTCTATGTTCATAAGGGGAAACGCATGATTAATTCCCTTTCGATTAATGTCATAATTTGTATGGATTCTAGTTTCTCTCTGATCCGTCATGAGAAAGGCGTGCAAAAGGCATTCGCTGTGAATCTAACGACATTCTCGGCCCTGTTCTTAGGTCACTTAGATTCGTGAAATGGAATGAAATCGGGCGATGTAGGGTGAGAAAAAAAGGACCTTCGAGGTGTCCTATCGAGGAATTACCTACTTGTTTGTTTTCTTAGCGTTCACCCCCTCCCCTTACTCATTGCACCCCCTATCCACACACCTTCCTTCCCACCCCTCCCCCCTCTCCCCCATCTCCAGTCTATTTGTTCGACGCCGCCGTTTGGAACCTGCATATCTCACCGGAGAGATGGGGGGGGGGGGGGCAGAGGAATGGGAAGGAGAGGGATCGGGGGTGGGAGGGGGGGGGGTGATAGGAGGTCCGGGGTGGCACCGCGGACGAAATCTGCATTGCAAACTCACACCGGCACACTCCACTCCCCCATCCTTACTCCCTGCTCCCCCTTCCCCCTTCCCATCCTCCCTCTACTCTCCCCAACTCCACCTCTACTCCTACACCCACACTCCCCCCCACACCCCCCCTCCCACCCCCACCCCGACAGACCCCACAATGGTCGCGATTATACCTCGGTTATATCACCCTGATTTAGCCTATTCGAGAATTCTAATGTCTAACTGAAGCCATTATTTCGGAAGTCGCAATTACTTTCGGGTTGGCTCTGAGAGGAGGGAGGGAGGGGGGGAGAGGGGAATGGGAAGAGGGGAAAAGCCCACCTACCCTCCCTCCCCCCTCCCCTCCACTCCTTCCCCCTTTCCCTCCGATGCCATTTGTTAGAGTCCACAGGAAATTGGGGTTGGAATATCTGCATGGTAGATTATGAGTGTGGATGCGTGTGTGTGTGTGTGTGTGTGTGTGTGTGTGTGTGTGTTGGTTAATGTGTGTGTGTGTGTGTGTGTATGTGTGTGCGTGTGCGTGTGTCTTCGTTCGTGTATTGTGCCCATATATGTATGTTAGAGGAAAGAGAGAGAGAGAGAGAGAGAGAGAGAGAGAGAGAGAGAGAATCATTTAATGCAAATTAAGAATACAAGCCGTATCATTTGGCAATTAACTTCTTGTTTCCCTCTGTTCTGAATTTACTCCCAAACTGGCAAAATATTAGCATGTAGATACCAATTAAAACTTCTGTAGAATCAGCTCAGTCGCGCACATCCATCTAAGTTTTTTCAAACTTGTTTTAGTGAATGTTCCTCGAGCCTGGCACGCTATTACTTAACATTACTCCCCTCCTTCTTTACTTTGCACAGCCTTGTTCAAAATTTGTTCAGACTGATCAGCTCATCTCAGCTTCCCCCCAATCATTACTAGCCTCCAATCATCTAAGCTTAGTTTGCATGAGCTTACTCAAGCAGCCTGTAATCAAAGCTTCTATTCTGCTTCAATCTATCGTTCCTCAAAACGCCTTACAATATGATCGAACATTCTGGAGCAACCAATACCCCGTTTCACCCTGAGTCAACCTACACTCAGACTATCTTAGCCTGTAGACATATGTTCAAGCGTAGCAGCAAGTACTGGAATATGTATAATGTAAAGCCGGGAAGGCAAGCAAACAAAAATAAGGAAAGACAACAAAAATAAGGAAAGACAAGTACGTGGGCGTATCATTGGGTGAACCACGGAAACGGAGCTGCTCGGATAGACCAGTGAAAATTCGGCCTTGAAGTCGATGGACAGACAGTGGGCCTAATGACAGGCGGCCAACTCATCAGTTGTCAGCCGTTAGGTAGGATCGCCTGTTATAATAGAGGGAAGCCATGTTTGTACACGCACATACGTATGTACACGTGAATGTTTGTATGTGCACTCCAGTCCGAATTCGAGAAGGAAACCGCAAAACTAGGTAGGATACGCTGGTGCTTTGACTCGAAGCCTCAAGAATTCCGCATTTTTTGTCCGTTCTTACCAATCTTTTCGTCGTGTTTCATATCATCAAATGTCATATATATATATATATATATATATATATATATATATATATATATATATATATATATATTTCAGCGTCGGGATCGCCAACTTTGTGAACGCGAAGCTAATTGGGCTAAATGTACCACGCAAGAGTTTTCATCATTACTATATTTGCTTGCAAGGCATAAGACACACGCGAGTAAAGCAAAAGGTAAACGAGGGAAGAGCAAAGTGAACGAAAATGAGAGAGAGAAAAAAAGAATTACATAAAAGGCCTTAAAGTGTAATGATTAATTAACCTAGTCTGAGGTAAGTAATCAAACTGATCAGCAAAGTAAACAAAGTATGTTAATTTCATTTAACAAGGGAATTACGGCGGAGTGTTTGTTCCATGTTGCCTGTGTTCATGTTGCTGTTATCACTCATACATGATAATTGTTATTAATGCCATTGTTATTACCATGTATCTTTTGTTAATATCATTAGTAGTGGGTATCATTGTAGGTATCATTATTGTCGGTAGTTGCAGCAGCAGCAGCAGTTTCATTTTTATCATATTTTATTCTTGCTGATGTCATTGCTGTTGTTGCAGTTATCATCATCATTATATTATTATTGTCGTTATGATCATTATCATTATATTGTTATTAGTATCATAATGATTATTTGTATTATGATTAGTTTATCATTATCATCAATGTTATTGTTATTGTCATTATCATTACTATTATCATGATCATTATCCTCATTATCATTTCGTTATCATCATTATTATTGTTTTTATTTATTATTATTATTATTATTATTATTATTATTATTATTATTATTATTATTATTACCATTGTCATTATTATTATTATCATTATTATTATTATTGGTACTATTACTAGTATTATTATTAACATCATTATGATCATCATTATCATTATCACTGTTTTTGTTATCAATATGATGATTGATAATTATTATGATAACTAGTATTATCATTATCCTTATTATCCTTATTATTATCATTGATAATGTTATGATTCTGATAATTTCCATTATTATTATTACTATCATTATTATAATTAATATTATCATCATTATTATTACCATTATCATTGTTATTAATATCAACATTGTTATCATTATTATCATCATTATCATTAATATTATTATTACTAATACCACTATCAACAATATTATCATTGCTATTGCCTTAAATATATCATTATTTATAAAATTATAGATATTCTTATTACGATTATCACTGTTGATATTAGGATTATCATCAGCATTACCAATATTATCATAGTCACCAATATTATGACCACTATCATTTTATCATCATATACATCATTATCATCGCAGTAAGAAAAGAATAGAAATTCAAAACTTATCTAACCTCCCCACGCCCCCTTCATGCTGCCCTCCCCCCAACCTCCACCCCACCCCCTCTCCCTTCATGACAGCCCCCCCCCACCCTCTACCCCACCCCCTTCATGACTGGGCGGAAAGACGTCTAAAACACCAGCCTCCGTGACCAAGTGTCGGTCGGGGTTTGAATAGGTTACGGCATCATGTCGCAAGCATCAAGATGTGATCTCCCTTCTCTCGTGGACAGCAATTGTTTCGCTCTCTGCACCCTCCGTCTTGCTTCCCTTCTCATTCTGCCGAGCCAGTGTGTCTCTCCATATTTCGGTAAAATAGGTAATAAATAGATAAATTTATTAATTATATATATGTGTGTGTGTGTGTGTAAAGAGAGAGAAAGAGAGAGAGAGTATTGTTATTGATAAAATTATGATTATCATTTATCCTCAATTGCGTATTGTTATTATTGATGATGTCGTTGTTTTTGCTATTATTATTATCAATTATTATTACTGTCAATATCATTATTATTATCATCGTTATTATCATTATTTCCATTATCATCATTATCATTACTTCCATTATCCATTATCATTATTTCCATTATCATCATCATTATTACCATTATCACCATCATTATTTTCATTATCATCATTATTATCATTATTTTCATTATTATCATTATTTTCATTATCATCATCATTAACATTATTAATGTTAGTAGTAGTAGTAGTAGTATAATTATCATCTTTATTATCATTACAATCATTACAAGAATCATCATCAATATTATTTCTGATACTAAGAGCGTTTCCTTTAATCACTAATAATATGCCCCAAAATATACACCAAAACCAAATAAACTACAACGCAGATAGCCATAATATCACTTAAAAAAAAAAAAAAAAAAAACGTTAACAAAAAGCATTAGCGTAACCTAAAACCTCATTTGAATAGACACCCATTTCGGCTTTTTAGAAAACGGCCGTTGCTTGGCCTACAACAGGACTGCACATTTTCTAACGGCGTGGAATAAACCTCGGTTTTCGTTTACCAAGGGTGAAAAAGGCGTGATATTGTGGGGTTGAATCTGATAACGGTTACTGCTTCTTTGGACCTGATCTGGTGGGCGTTGTGTTTGGTTTAAGGGATAGTTTGTGTGAGACAAATAATAGATGATGTGGGGTGGTTTTGATGGTGATGGTGATGATAATGATGATTATGATAATAATCATCATAATAGTAATGGTAATGATTATGATAACGATATTGCTAATGATAATGAGGACAATGATAATAATGATAAAAATAATAATTATAATAATAATAATAATAATAATAATAATAATAATAATAATGATAATAATAATAATAATAATAAAATGATAATGATAATATTAGTAGTAGTAGTAATAATAATAATAATAATAATAATAATAATAATAATAATAATAATAATAATAATAATAATAATAATAATAATAATAATAATAATAATAACAATAATAATAATAATATGATAATAATAATGATAATGATAGTAATAATAATAATAATATTGACAATCATATTCATAATATGATAATTATCATAATAATGTAATGATTATGATAATAATTATTATGATAATAATGATAATGATAATAAAAACAATAAGAATATTTATATAACGATAATGAAATGATAATGACAATAATAGTAATGACAATAATACTAATAATGATAATAATAAAAATGATCATTATGATAATGATAACAATCTCTATCATTATCATTACTATCAATATCATTACTATCAATATAATTACAATGATGATAATAATGATGATGACGCACTCCTGCGTTTGTGTTTATGTCTATATAGGCCTACATATGTTTTTGGTCGTGTTTTCCGTGTTTTAACTTATCGTTTAATATCAATCCCTCCATGGCACCATGGAGTCAGGAAGATGACATAGCACAATAAAAGGCTTAGACAGATCGGTTAGATAATGCCATTTATAATTTATTCATCCCATTTTGACCTTTAGTGACAGGTGAAAAAAGACCCACACACTGAGAATGGAGTGAAATGCAGTGTTTTCTGGGTGTTGCAAGCTTATCAACAGCCCGACATGAATTCTGCTATGATGAGATGATTCATTTTGGCAAATAACAGTTGGTCGTTGTTCATGGAATTAAGTGTGTCAATAGGCTCGGGATGAAATAGGTAATTTGCTGGTCATGAAGGGTGGTAGATCCGCCCCTCGCGAATGAAAATAGGGATTCCAGGACGATGTTGTGCTTTCCGATATCCACAAAACTTGGAGTTGAACACTATTTATCTATCGTAAAAAAAGAGAGAGAGAAAAAAGACGCCAGAAGAGCATTCTCCACCGATATCATCAGAGCAGTCGTCATGGGAAGTAGATACTTTACGATAAAACGGCCATATCAAATCCGTGGTCCGCACAGAAAACAAATGACAACGCGACCCACACACAGAGCCTCAGGTACATAAATGACTATCAAGATACAAGACAATTAAAGTGCGTAATTATTCACAACCGAGCATGTTGTGAGTGTCCCATTCTCTGCGTCTCTACTGATGCAGTTCACTTGTCCAGGTTGAGCATACAGATTATAAAGAAGGAAGAGATAATTCAGGTTTAGAGAGACTGATAGAGAGGACGAGTAAGCAGATTGGAATGGAATGAAAGTAAGAGAGGAAGAGTGAGAGAAAAGAGAATGAGAGGGGAGTGAGAAAATAGAGAGAGGGAGGATTGAGAGTAAGAGGGAGGGTGGAGGAATATGAGAAAAAGAAAGGGTACAGGGGTGAGAGAAAGAGACAGGGTAGAGGAGTGAGAAAAAGATAGAGCAGCAGAACTGAGGGAAAGAGAGGGAGAGGATTGCGAGAAAGAGAGAGAGTGGAGGAATGAGAAAAAGAGAGAAAGTGGATGAGTGAGAAAAAAGAGAGAAAGTGGAGGAGTGAGAGAAAGAGAAAGTGGAGGAGTGAGAAGTGAAAGAGATAGAGTGGGGAGAGCTGGCAGAGGCAAAGCAAAGAGTAGGAGGGAGGTAAACCTAGAGAGAAAGGAAGATAAAAGGGAGGAAGGCACCTTAGTAAGAGTGTATTTTTCCCACTGTAGATAATACGTGTAGACTCAAGGGTCATGTGTATGCAGATAACCGGAGTCTGCGTGCATGTGTGTGTGCCAGATAAGAACTCCACACACGTATAAATTTTTAGACTCATTCCCTGCCTCCCTCCTCTCTCTCTCTCTCTCTCTCTCTCTCTCTCTCTCTCTCTCTCTCTCTCTCTCTCTCTCTCTCTCTCTCTCTCTCTCCCTCTCTCCCTCTCTCCCTCTCTCCCTCTCTCCCTCTCTCCCTCCCTCTCTCCCTCTCCCTGCCTCCTTCCCACACTCACCTCTCCCTTCTTCCTTCCTTCCCTCCCTCCCTCCCTCGCGTAAATTATCTACCTACCTATCAGTTTCTCTTAGTGTGTTATCAGTGTTATTACTGTATCACCAACCACTATCAGGACAGTTCCACGCCGTTATCCTCACTGCTGCCGCCCGCTATCCCCTTTGGATCACAATTAATCACTCATGGCGGAGTGACCGCCGCCCACCTCCTCACTCATCTTTTTTCTCTCTCCTTTTCTCTCTCTTCTCTTTCCTCCCTCTTTCCTCCATCTCTTTTTTCCCCTCTTTTCTCCCAC
>BOPN01000319.1:142618-147618 GCA_017312705.2 Penaeus japonicus | reverse complement strand
GTACACACAGACATACCTCATTAAACCTCACGGCCATGTCTCAGGATCGTGCGAAAGGAGAGATGATGCGAGATAGGAGAGGTGCGAAAATGATCAGCTGACAGCCACGGAGCCAGCCAGCCAGCCGAGAGAGGCGGGTGAGAGGAGGCCGGCCGGACGGAGTGTTCCCCAGATGACCCATTTCTTGTTTGCGTCACGGAGACAGGCCGAAACGAGGTCATTGGCTGGAGTGTGAGTTCTCCTTATCTGCCATTATGCGGCGGGTGATCCCCAATAGCACTATCATCATCATCGTATTAGTAGTAACAATAATTAGATGATAATAATAATAATGCTAATGACAATGATATTGACAATAATAATAACAACAACAGCAGTGGTAATGATGCTGATAATAATAACATTAAAGATAATAACAATAATAACATTAATGATAATAATGATAATAACATTAGTGGTAATGAAATTATCAACTACAATGATATCGATGATGATATGACTGATAAATGATAATATGAAGGATAACAATAATCATAATAATCATAATTATGAAAATGATAATAATGATAATAACAATTACTATCATAATTATCATTAGAATGATTATTCTCGCCATCGTTATTCTTATCGTTATCATTATCATTTCCCTTTATCATTACTATGATTTTCATTGATACTCACAAGATTATCATTATTACCATCATTATTATAACAATAACAGTGATAATGATAACAAAAAATACTATTATTATTACTATTATTATCACTATTATTATCATTATTGTTATTGGTATCATTATTATTACTAATATTATTGCTATCATCATCAATATCATTATCGTATTCAGTAAGCTTATTATCACAATTATTGTTTTACTGTTATCATTATTGTTAACAGCATTAATATTATCAATATTATCATCGTTATTATTACCATCCTTATCAATATTGTTATCGTTATTATTACTGTCATTATTGTTTTCATTCTTATCATTATCACGTTGTCATTGCTATTATTATTATCATTATCATTGTTATTATTATTATCATAAAAAATATTAATTTTATTTTTATCATAATTATCATTATCATCCTCACTATCAATATTGTTACTGATAATACTATCATTATCATTAA
This sequence comes from Penaeus japonicus, assembly GCA_017312705.2. NCBI lineage: Eukaryota > Metazoa > Arthropoda > Malacostraca > Decapoda > Penaeidae > Penaeus > Penaeus japonicus. The sequence continues at coordinate 146,481 of BOPN01000319.1, read as the reverse complement.
AGGTATTATTCTAAATATTACATTTATCAGTATCATTATCATTATTATTATCATCATTATTGTTATCATTATGACTATTATCACTATTATCATTACTATTTGCATTAGCATTCTCATCATTATTATTATTTCATCATCATTATTATTATCACTCTTATAACCATTATTACTATCATTATTATCAGTATCATCATTACCATTACCATTATTATCATTGTTACTGTTGCTGTTGTTATCATTATCCTTTTTACCATTTTAGTTTAATTATCATACTTACAGTGAATACTACCATTATTGCGATCATGATATTAACACCATCACAATTCTTATAAAAAAAATAATCAAGCAGAAATATAAAAATCTACCCATCAGCAAATCATAAAATCCCCCATTAAATTCAGCGCAGGAACAGAAATGCCGCATAAATGACACTAATCAATAAGTGAAGCGAGAAGCACCTTAGGTCAAACAAGAGACCCCAAGCCCCCCGAAGGAACCGCGCTAATTACACATTTCTTAAGGAAACGCCAATTCGTCACCGCTCGAGGAACCTTAAGCCCGGGTCGAAGGACTCACCTGAGGAACCGAGACGACTCACCTGACTCCTTCTCCGTTTAATCTCCTCTAATCTTAATGATGTCTCGACTCCCGCCCCCCCTCCCTTCCCAGCTCCTTCTTGCTATCCCCCTCACTCCCCCTCTCCTTTAACTTTGATTCTGTCTGGTCTTGGTGAATCTGCAAAGGGCTGCGGGGAGAGAGAGAGGTGGCCAGAGAGGGAGAGAGAGAGAGAGAGAGAGAGAGAGAGAGAGAGAGAGAGAGAGAGAGAGAGAGAGAGAGAGAGAGAGAGAGAGAGAGAGAGAGAGAGAGAAAGAGAGAGAGAGGCAAATAGGGAGAGAGAGGGAGGGGGGGGGGCGGAGAGAGAGAGAGACAGGAAACAGGGAGCGAACGTGTTTCCTCCAACCCCCCCCCCCCTATTACCTCCCATTTCATGTCACTCCTCCCCCCCCACACACTCCTCGTCCCACCCCCACCACATCTCTTGTACCTTAATTCCCTTTCTTAATCTTAATTCCACACATTTCTCTTCTCCGCCCACACCATCGCCACAAGCCCCGCCCACCTCCTAATCGCCGTGTCCTGCCTCCTGGACACAAAACAGTCCCTAATTCAATGGAAATTCATTAAGGTAATAAAATGCATCAGCTGGAGACGGAACAACGCCCTCGCGTGTGGCAGAATTGTTCATTCGTTCGCATGTGTACTTGTGAACAGCAGGGAACAGCATTTTCTTATTAATGATGAACTCCATGAACTTTCTGAAAGTAAAAATAAAAGATGTAAATTAATGTTATACTTTCATTTCAGGAAAACGTCAAGCTTAAAGTATTTTAGTTTTATCATATAAGTGATATAAAGAACGAATACCTAAGCAAAACACATTTCGCATTAACTTGTGATACGTTTCATAACTTTCTCTCTCCCTCTCTCTCTCTCTCTCTCTCTCTCTCTCTCTCTCTCTCTCTCTCTCTCTCTCTCTCTCTCTCTCTCTCTCTCTCTCTCTCTCTCTGTTTCTTTACTTATACCTCTACTACCTGCTTATCTATATATCTGTCTATCTATCTATCGGTCACTATATCTTTTCGTCTGCCTCTCTGTCTATCTACCTATTAATCCTTTTCTCTGTCTATTTGTCTGTTTCTCTATGTACCAATCAAGCAAGTAATCAGTTAGTCAATCAATCTATCTATTTATCTATCAGTCTATTCATCTGTCTATTTATTTTTCCATCTATCTATTTATCTATCTAACTATCCATTCATCTATCCATCAGTTATTCTATAAATTTATGTATCTGTTCATCTCTCCATTTATCTATCTATCTATCTATCTCTATCTCTAGCTCCTATGTCTATTTACTTTACTCCGTCATCATGGGCCACATCCTACCGGGTTTCATGATACACCTCCAGCATCACCCCCCCCCCCCCCCCTGTGCACACATCTCTTTATTACCTCACTCCAGATTTCACCCTCGAACGCTGTCCTCCAGAATCCCTCAAAATCCGACATCTTCCTCATAGCCATTACACTCTGAAGCTGCCCTCCTCCCCTTCCCCCTCCCCCCTCCTCCTCCTCCTCCTGTCTTCCCCCCGCCTCCCTCAAGTTCCTCTGGCTAAGACGGGTCTCTGTGTCTCTTCTCTATTGCCTCTGCCGATCACATGTCTTGCTTTTATCTTTTTCTACTTTCTCTGGGGCTTTCCCTTCTCTTGGACATTTTTTTTCCTTTTCTTTCTCTTTTTTCGCTTTCTCTCTTTTATTTTCTTTCTTTCTTTCTTTTTCTCTTTCTTTCTCTCATCTCTGTCTCTGTCTCTCTCTCTCTCTCTCTCTCTCTCTCTCTCTCTCTCTCTCTCTCTCTCTCTCTCTCTCTCTCTCTCTCTCTCTCTCACTATCTCTCTCTCTCCCTCTCTCCCTCTTTCCATCTGTCTACCATATTATCGTTCTTTCTATTCATTTATCCATCTCCCTCTCTTTCCGTCTCACTTTCTCTCTCCCTTCTCTTGGTGCGCTCACCACACCTTCGTAGTTTTTTCCTTTACTCTTTTAAATCATCTCGTTCATCTCCTCCTTCCCTCTTGCGTCATCGACCTTTGTTCCTCTCCTCCTCCGTCCTCGCCTCGCAATCCCTCCCCTCTTATATTGTATGTGTTGTTCCCTCTTTACACCTTAACTCTCCCTTCGCCCTCCCTGTCCCCTCTCTTCTCCCCCTTCCTCCTATCTCCTCTGCTTCATCTCTCTTCCTCTTTCTTTTCCCAGTGTTCCTCTCCCTCCCCGTTTCCCTGCTCAGCCTCCACGAATTCCCCTCCCCTCGCGCGCTCCCCTCGGCAGCCCCGAGGGGTGATGGGCGCTGTAAGGGTGTGTTAGTCAGGCTTTGCACACTGCGACGTCTGAACCACGTGACCGTGTCGTTGCCTTCATTGTGTGTGTGTGTGTGTGTGTGTGTGTGTGTGTGTGTGTGTGTGTGTGTGCATATGTTTGTGTGTGTGTGTGTGTGTGTGTGTGTGTGTGTGTGTGCATGTGTTTGTGTGTGTGTATGTTGGTGTGACTTTGTATGCGTGTGTGTTTGCCTGTTCAACATGTTTTCTAGAGTTGAAATCGGACTAGAACCGTTGAGTCCGAGGCCGAGGCAGGAGCAAAAGAGCCCGAGTTTGAATGAAAGGAGCGAAGGAGAGAGACGGTGAAAGTGCGAACAGAAAGAGGAACCGAGGCCTGGGGGAGAGCGGGCCGAGCGAAGCAGAGATGGAGCGAAGGAAGGAAGAAAGGAAGGCAAGGGGCTTACGAGCAGGAAAACGAATCTCAAGGCAAGGCTGTAGATCAGAAGTCAGAATAAAGAGGCGAGACCCGCAGCGCGAGCAGAAGTGGAGGCATGAAGTGAGAGAGAGAGAAAAAGCACAGGCGCTCGAGGTGATACAGGTAATTAGCGCCCGAGGGGACCCGGTCTCTCCAGCCCGGACCGCGAATGAACCGGAAACTCAAGAGGAAAGTGTATAAGACGTTAAGGCTCGACGCGGAGTTGACTCTTGAGATAGTTTTAGGGAAGGTGAAGGATGAAGGAAGAGGGAGGTGAAGAGGCAGGCAGGGAAGAAGAGGGAAGGAAGGAGGAGGATAATTCTCCCTCCCCTCTTGCAACTACTGCCCCCTCCCCCCTCCCTTCCCCGCACCCCCTTCACACTTGCCTGGTCTGCATGATGTGGGGACGTGAAAGGTCTGGCTGCACAATTGCAATTTTAGCTCGAGTCTTTTTGAATAAATAACCAACATAGCTAAGCCCCTGTCATGCAGTATAGCCTGCCCGCTACCCAATA
>BOPN01000319.1:135000-137744 GCA_017312705.2 Penaeus japonicus | reverse complement strand
GAAAGTGGGAGGAGGGGTGAGAAGGAGAGAAAAGAAAGACGAGAGGGGAGAGTGAGGAGGGAAGAAGAGAGGGAAAGAAGGGGAAATGAAAAGCGGGGAGATGAAACGGAGAGGACGAGGAAAGAGGAAGGGAAAAGAAAGAAAGAGGGGAGGGGAGGGGGAAGAAGGAGAAGGGAAAAGAAAGGAAGACCGTCAGGGAGGGAGAAAAGGGAGGAGGGACAGGCGAGAATAAAAATAAAAATGAAGGTGATAAGAAAAGGGAGGGATAGAGGGGAAGAGGGGATGATGGATGATAAAAGAGGAAAAAAGGAAGTTAGGACGAAGATAGAGGGGGAAGGAGAGGGGAAGAAGAAAGAAAAGAGGGGGAGACGAGAATAAGAGGGGGAAGAGGGGAGGGGAGAAGTAGTCGAGGGGAAGTAGGAGGGGAGGAGGGGGGGGGGGGAGGGCCAGGGAGGAGGTAGGGAGAAAGGGAGGAAGGGAAAGAATTAATAAAAAAGAAATTGAAAAACAGAGAATTAGTATAAGGAGGAGTGAGAGGGAGAGAGGAAAGGAGGAAGGGAGGGAGGAAGAAGGAGGAAAAAGGGAAGGAAAGAAAGAAAGAGACAGACAGACAGACAGACACACTAACAGGGAAAATGGGGGGAGGGGGGGAGTGAAAACAATAATGATAAAAAATGTCATTTTGGTATTCAGATATTCTGTGTATGCTCTCAAGCCTATTCATCAAGTCATGAATGATGAATGAAAAAATATGAATAAAATTATTATGCATTGACTCCCCTCAGTACTTACGATTCGAAACTTAATATCCTGTTCATAGATACAAGTATCTTTTATTTTGTATATCTATTCCACTACACTTATACTCATATAAATTGACTATATATTGCTAGAAAGAATTATGAGATTGATTTTGATAATAATGATCATGATAATAGCAGTAATGATGATTATGATAATAATAAGGATAATAATGGTAATAATAATGATAATGACAATAAAAGGTATAATGATAATGATAACAATTATGATAATGATAATGTGATAATCATAATGATGATAATGACGATAATAATAATCATGATAATCATAACAATAATAATGATAATAAGAGCAACGATAATATGATAATAATAATAATAACAATGACAATATGATGATAATAATAATAATGATAATATGATAATAATAACAATAACAATAATAATATGGTAATAATAATAACAACTACAACAATCATTAAAATAGTAATCATTCTAATAGCAATGTAAATATACAAATGTTTCTTCATCAACTGAAAACGAAATACCAATTCTCAAAACAAAAAAACAAAAACAACAAAAAACGAAAAAAAACAAAAAACCTACGCAATTGCAAAACCTCATCCAACTTTAATTTCTCCAAGGTCGTTATTGCAACTAATTACCATAATAGGTTTGCCATTCGTTGCGAGCTGACGACTAATTTACGAATATTCGAATGACTCGCACGGAAATAAAAAATCTACGGGCATGTGAATGTATATTTTCAGCCTCTTGTTTCCGTATATTTTAAAATTCTAAGTAGAATAGAATGAATATGTAAATGGGGAAGAAAAGGAATTGATAGGAAAATGTTGGAACTCGGTTTTCGCGACTTCTCGAGGGAGCATATATTACCCAAGGGAGGTGGGGGGAGGAAAAGGAGAATAACAATAATGCGAGGAATAAGGATAATGGCGGTGACACCCTTCAGAACCGCGTCTCTCCCTTCTGTTCTCTCCTCCTCCTCCTCTTCTTCCTACCTCTTCTTTCTCCTCCTCCTCTTCTTCTTTGTCCTACCTCCTCCTCTTCCTCCTCCTATCTCCTCTTCTTAGTCTTACTTCCACCTCCTTTTCCTCCCGTTCCTTTCTCTCCTATTTCTCCTCCTCCTCCTCTTCTTAATCCTACCTCTTCCTCCTCTTCCTCCTCCTCCTCCTATTCCTCTCCCTCCTCCTCCTCATCACCTCCTCCTCTTAGTCTTCCCTCCTCTTCCTCTACCACCTGTTTCCCCTCGCCCTCCTCCTCCTCATCACCTCCTCCACCTCCTCCCTCGTGTAATCAACTCGAGATGTACATATCACACCTCTTTCTCTTTTTTTCCCTTCTTCTTCATTTCTAATTTTCTTTGTTGGTCTGTCGTTGTGCTGTCGCCGTCGAGTGAGGGTCCGGGATGGATGGAGGGAGTCCTTATTTCCGCGGTGGCATTGTTGCTGTCGCTGCCTCGGGGATTTCCGCGAATTGGCGAAGCTCCTTTCGAGATTGTGGCGGCGCTCGGTTCCCCTTCGCCGTCCCCTCGGCGCTCGGCGGCGCCCGGGCTCGCTGGCGTGGCTGCCGGGGAGGGCGGAGGGGCTGTGTCTCTCCGCCCATCTGGCTCTTGGCACGGATGGATACACATGCACGCACGCACGCACGCACGCACGCACGCACACACACACACACACACACACACACACACACACACACACACACACACACACACATATATATATATATATATATATATATATATATATATATATATATATATGTATGTGTTAGTGTGTGTGTGTGTGTGTGTGTGTGTGTGTGTGTGTGTGTGTGTGTGTGCGTGCGTGTGTGTGTGTTTATGCATGGATGTATGCAGTCATGTTCATTATCTGATGGTTTCTGACCACCACATGACATATACATTCACATACACACACACACAGAATCATTTATAGACTGTCAAACGTGAGTTTCTGT
>BOPN01000319.1:117500-122500 GCA_017312705.2 Penaeus japonicus | reverse complement strand
ATATTTGTGCAGATGGACCGATGAAGCTGGGGTGGGCGTGGGGGTGGGGGGTGGGGTTGGGGGTGGGCGTGGGGGTCGGGTGGGCGTGAGGGGTGGGGGGGAGGGGGAGAGGTGGATTAAATGGTGGTTGGGGGTGGGTGAGGGGTAGTGAACTAGGTGGATGGCAAGTTAGGTGGATAGCAAGAAGGAGAAGATGGAAAGGAAGATGAAGTGGAGGAGGAGGAGGAATAAGAAGAGGAGGAAGAGGAAGAAGATGAAAAGGAAAGAAGAAGAGGAGGAGGAAGAAGAAGAAAAGAGAAAAGAGAAGAAGAAAATGAAGAACTAGAAAAGAAGAAGCATAAAAAATTTAAATAAACAAGAATAAGAAAACGAAGAAAGAAATAGAAAAATAAAAATAAAATAAAACTTTAACGAAAAAAAAAGAAAAAAAAGAAGAAAAAGAAGAAAAAAAAAAAAAAAAAAAAAAAAAAAAAAAAAAAAATCACACAAGCTCTCCAACATGGCGGAGTTTTATGCCTCGAAGTGAAGGATAATAAAATCGTGGAGTCAGGAAGGAGATGGCGCTTCGTGGGACCTCCGATATGTCAGGCTGTCCGTCATTGCCTTCGTTCAGATCTCGGCGCTGTTGAGGATGCTTTTCGAGCTATTGTTTAGTTTCGAGATTCTGTTCTTTTTTTTTCTTTGTTCTTATATATGTATATGTATATATATATATATATATATATATATATATATATATATATATATATATATATATATATATATATATGTGTGTGTGTGTGTGTGTGTGTGTGTGTGTGTGTGTGTGTGTGTGTGTGTGTGTGTGTGTGCATATGTATATGTATATATATATATATATATATATATATATATATATATATATATATATATATATATATATATAGAGAGAGAGAGAGAGAGAGAGAGAGAGAGAGAGAGAGAGAGAAGAGAGAGAGAGAGAGATTTTCTTTTTTCTTTTTACTTCTTTTTCTTTTCTTTTTCCTTTTTACACAATATTTCTCGGGCGTTGGTCAGGGTGGAAGGGGAGAGGTGTTGGGGAATCAGGCATGGAGGTGTGTGTGGGGGGGGATGGGGTGGGAGATGAGATTTTAAAGGGCAAGAAAATTTCATGAAGTTATTCATTCTTAATACAGTTATTATGAGTTTTTCTTCGGAGGTGTGTGTGGGGGGAGGGGGGGGAGCTTTTACAGGGCAAGAAAATTTCATGAAGTTATTCATTCTTAATGCAGTTATTATGAGGGTTTTTTTTTTGTTTTTTTTTTATGCTGTTTTGCACATTCGTCGTATCTCTCCGTCACAAGGTGCCAAGGACAATAACGATACTGTAATACTTTCTTTATATTCTTGTACACTTACCTTCGCCAACCATCCCCCAGACGAAGGACGTGGCAATCGACCCAATACTGTTTCGTAAAAGGCGTAAGGACAAAGCGAAAACAAAAGCGAATCGGGATGCGCCGATGCGAAGATGACGGCGAAGAAGACCATGGAGGGAATATGTCTAAGGTTGATGATTTTACTTGAAGGAATATGTTTGTGAGTGTGTCACGGTAGAGTGGTCGATAGACGTTCTCATTCGGAATCAGATACATAAGTATACCACTAAGATGGTCATAATCACGCTTTTAAACACACACACACACACATACACACACACACATATACACACTCCAACACACACAGATACACACACACACACACACACACACGCACACAAACACACACACACACCAACACACACACACACACACACACACACATACACACACAAACACACACACGCGCGCACAAACACACACACAGCCAATCTTCTATCCCCTAATCCATGCCAACACGACCCCTTTACACCTCCCCCTCCACTCGCAAAATCCCCTACTCAGACATGACATACAATCACACAATCCCCCCCTCTCCTCCCCCTCTCTCTCTCTCCATATTTCCCCGTCTCTCCCTCTTAATAATTTCCTCTCTCTCTCTCTCTCTCTCTCTCTCTCTCTCGCTCTCTCTCTCGCTCTCTCTCTCTCTCTCTCCACATTTTCCTTTCTTTCTCCATATTTCCCCGTCTCTCCCTCTTCATATTTTCCTCTCTCTCTCTCTCCATATTTTCCCTCCCTCTCCTCCCGCAGCCTCTTCTCACAGTTTCCTCTCTCTCTCTTCCTCTTCCTCCTCTTCCTTATCCTTCGTATCTAACTCTTACTTGCCTCCTCTCCCCCCTCCCCCCTCCCTCCCTTATCCCCAACCTACCAACCTCATCAACCCCCACATACCCCTCCCTCACACCCCCCTAGCTTCCCTCCTTTATCCCCCTCCCCTCCCACTCCACCCCAACTTCCCTTCTTCACATACACCCCCCCACCTCTCCACCAACCTTCTAACCCTTAATTTCACCCCCTCCCTCCATCCCTCCCTCCCTCCCCCACATCAAACACCTAAATCTCGCTCCTCCTCCTCCCCCTCACCCCCTCTCCCCCTGTCCCCCTCTCTCCCTCCCACTTCCCCCAAAAAAATCCCTCTCCCTTACCATATACACCCCCATACACCCTCCATACCCCTCCACCCCCCTCACCCCCCGCACACAAAGCTCATCCCCAGCTGTCAAACCACATCGAATCTCAACCGCAAAATCCCGTCGGTCAGTCCCGAATCCCGAATCGAATCCCCGAATCACGCGAGAGGTGTCGCTCCGAGAGAAAACGGTCGAGCTGCGGTGATGAGGAGGGGTGGCGGTAGCTAGCGGTAATGGCAGCGGTAGCGGAAACGGTAGCGGTAACAGCAGTAACGGCGGTATCGGTAATGGTATTAGAGATAGTGGTGGTAGCGGTAACAACGGTAACGCCGGTAGCGGTATTAGAGGTAGCGGTGGTAGTGGTAACGGCGGTAGCGGTAACGGCATTAGAGGTAGTGGTGGTAGCGGTAACGGCATTAGAGGTAGTGGTGGTAGCGGTAACGGCGGTAACGTGTAGGACGGTTGCGGTAACGGCGGTAGCGTGAATGGTGTTAACGGGTACGACGAATATCGGTAAGGCGGCAGTGAAAGTGGTAACAGCTATCGCAGTAACGGCGGTATTGGGACCGACGGTAGTAGCGCTAGCAGGAACAGCAGTGATAGGCGTAGTGGTAACAGCGACAAACGCGGTGGTAACAGGAGCGGTAACAGGAGCGTAACAGGAGCGGTAACAGAAGCGGTAACACATCCCCGGTAACAGCGACAAAGACGCCGATAACAGGAGCGGTAACACATCATCGGCAACAGTGATGATAACGGCGGTAACAGGAGCAGTAACAGGAGCGGTAACACATCACAGCTAAAGACGGCGGTAGCGGTCGGTCGGCGATTAACTGCGATCGAAGAGCTAAGCTCCCGAAAATTGGCGGCGGAGATATGCCGATCGGCGACTCGAAGAAGAAGCGGAACGGAATTGGCTCTCGCGGCGAGGACTGAGGGCGGAGGTGGTGAACCAAGGGTGGTGAGGATGGTGATGATGATGGTGAGGATAGTGGTCATAGTGAGGATAGTGGTGATGATAATGATGATGGTGAGGGTGAGGATAGGGGTTATGATAATGATGATGGTGATGATGATGATGATGGTGAGGGTGATGGTGAGAATGATGAGGATGATGGTGATGGTGGTGATAGTGGTGATGATAATGTGATGGTGATGATGATCATGGTGTGGACGATGGTGAGGGTAGTGGTGATGATAATGATGGTCGTGATGATGATGATGGTGAGGAAGATGGTGATGATAATGATGATGGTGAGGACGATAGTGATGGTGAGGATAGTGGTGATGATAATGATGATGGTGCTAATATTGGTGATGGTGAGGATGATGATTGTGATGGGGATAATAATGATGACAGCGAGGAGGAGGATGACTATGATTCTGATGGAGATGGTGACAGGCGCAGAAAGCGAAGAATCTAAGGAAAGTGTGTGTGTGTGTGTGTGTGTGTGTGTGTGTGTGTGTGTGTGTGTGTGTGTGTGTGTGTGTGTGTGTACGTGCGTGTCGCCTCGAGGGAAAGGGGGTGGGCGGGGACCTGGAGGACAAGTGGAAGTGTCGAAAGGGCCAAGGAAATGGGAAGAGATGGGGGTAGTGGGTGAGGGTGTGGGTGGGGATGGGGGGAAGGAGGGGGTGGAGGTATAGTTAGGGTGATGAGTACAATGACAGAGAGAAGCATGTCAAATGATATGATGGTGTAAATCACACAGGATGAACACACACACACACACACACACACACACACACACACACACACACACACACACACACACACACACACACACACACACACACACACACACACACACACAATAATGATCATTATAGTGTTCATATTACTACAACTACAAGTAATAATAGCAAATAAATAAGACAATGATAACAATAAACATAATGCTGATAATTTAATAAAAATAATGCATTTCCAACCATCATAATCAGAATGACAATGATAATAAAAATAATTGACTTTCCCTGATTATAATCCCAGCCTATTAACATGAAGGGTAACGAACGCAAAGCTTCAATTGGGCTCATAACAGATACGCAGAATTAGAATCCGCTCATAATTATTATCGTAATGATGAAATAGCAATAACAATTAGTGCCTTGTATTTTCCGGGATGAATATTGCATGTATTTGCAGGTGATTTTAGTGATATTGCCAAATGGGATACGAACGTAATGCTTTATCGTTCGTGTTTCTCCTTTTTTTTTCTCTTAATTGATTAATCTTTCTCTTTCCCACTTTCTCATCCTCACCTTCCCAATATTTGTTTATTTCTCTCTCTCTCTCTCTCTCTCTTACTTATTCTCTTTCTCTCTTTCTGTCTCTGACTCCCTCTGTTTGTCTGCCTGTTTCTCATTCTCTCACTCTCTCTCTCTCTCTCTCTCTCTCTCTCTCTCTCTCTCTCTCTCTCTCTCTCTCTCTCTCTCTCTCTCTCTCGATCATGGGAAAGGAAGGGAGTGGAGT
>BOPN01000319.1:95000-100000 GCA_017312705.2 Penaeus japonicus | reverse complement strand
AGAAGAGGGAAAAAACGAATAAATACGAGAAGAGGGAGGAGGAATAGCAGATGAGGGAGGGAAGAGGATTTAAGGGAGGAGGGGGTAGGAGAGAAGAGGAGGAGGTACAGGGAAAGAAGGTTGAGAGAACGGTAGAAGAGGGAGATGAAGGAATAGAAACAAGAAGGGATAAAGAAAGTGTGGATAAAGAAAGAGATACATAAAGATACAGATGAGAATGGAGGAAGAAAGAGAGAATGAATATAAATGAAGAGAACGGAAACAGAAGTAAGGGATGAAAAGAAGAAAAAAGGAGGAGGGAGGGGGGGGGGGTTAAGGTACCAGATGGAAGGCCTACATTAACAGATGAATATTAATCATCCCTTTGATGCTTCGCTAATCACGTCAAGACAATTGATCTCGTGAAAGACACGTAGTCAAAAAAAAAAAAAAAAAGTAATTGATATGCTGAAATTGATGAACGTTGGAGATTGGCGTTTCCTCTTGGTGAACGGCCCTTTCCTCTTCTATTGTCTCTCTTACTCTCTCTTTTACTATCTCTCTTACTCTTTCTATCTCTCCCACTCTTTTACTATCTCTCTTATTCTTTCTATCTCTCCCACTCTTTTACTATCTCTCTTACTCTCTCTCTCTCTTTTACTATCTCTCTTACTCTCTCTCTCTCTCTTTTACAATCTCTCTTACTCTCTCACTCTCGTTTACTATCTCCCTTGTTCTCTCTTTTTCTTTTACAGTCTCTCTTACTCTCTCTCTCTTTTACCATTATCTCTCTCTTTTACTATCTCACTCTTTCTCTCTCTCTTGCAATCTATCTTTCTCTCTCTTTTAGTATCTCTCTTACTATATTTCTCTCTCTCTTTTACAATCTCTCTTACTCTCGCTCTCTCTCTCTCTCTACTATCTCTCTTACTCTTTCTCTTTCTTTCCCTCCCTTCCTTCCTCTCTCTCTCTCTCTCTCTCTCTCCACCCCTCCTTCTCTTTCTCTCTCTTACATTAGTCATTTGCTGCGAAAGGGAGCGAAGAAGAGGGAGAATTGGAAAAAGAATGTGGAGATAAATAGATGAACAGAGAAACGCAAAGGGGGAGAGTAATTACTAGAGAGAGAGAGAGAGAGAGAGAGAGAGAGGGAGAGGAAGAGAGAATGAGAGAGGGTAAGATAGATAAATAGACAGATAGAGGGTAAGGGTAAGATAGATAAATAGACAGATAGAGGGTAAGGGTAAGATAGATAAATAGACAGATAGAGGGAGAAAAAGAGGAAAATAGAATAATAATCATAATAAGGATAATAATGATGACAATTACCATCGCTATCATTATATCTAACTTTTACTATTTTCTCTACAGTTATACTTAAAGCGACGAGGAATCAAAGAGTAAAAAAAAAAAAGTATAAAGAGTGACGTAAACACTTAAGGTAGATATATACAGTTACACTTATCTATCTATCGAGGCCAAAATACACTCGCCAGGTTGGTTGATGATTGATGACAACTTGACAGGATGGCAGTGATAATCATTTGATAATTGACAGGTTGATGATAATTATCTGATAACTGGCAGGAGAGTGACGATAATTATATGAAATGCAACTATGTTATTTGGACTTGTTGCATTTGTCCTCGTCGAAAACGTGAGGTATTTGTAGAATGGAGTTGTTAATGGGGGATAATGAAAGAGGGAGAGAAAGAGGGAGATAGAGAGGGAGAGAGAGAGAAAGAGAAATAATGATGATAATAAAAGTAATAGTGATGATAATGATGATGATAGTAATAATAATAATAATAATGATAATAATAATACTGATGATATCAATAATGATACCGATAATGATAATAATAATAATAATAACAATAATGATAATACAAATAAAAAACATCCTCACTACAACAAAAACAAAAGCCCTAACAAAAAAACAACAACAACACAGCAATGATAACAACACCGATAACACTACTTGTCCCAAGCAAGGCCACAAGTCGTAAAACCCCCAAAACAACATCAAGCAACATTGCCACAGTCCCCCCTCGCAAAATTCCCGAATAGAAAACCGAAAGCCGGGTCCCTCCATTGCGATTAATCCAGCCGCTTTTTATTGCTTGTCCGTTGGCTGAAAATGGCGAATTATTATCTGAATTGTTGCCGGTGGACGATCGCTTTGTCTCGGTCCGAAGGCCATTCTGATGGGCGTTAGCGCCTCGCTCGTCAAAGGGACTCGTGTCGGCGTTTGGGGCGGATTTCATCATATCGTCGGCTGGGTTGTTACTTGGATTTTTTTAGGTTTTTGTTGTTATTATTGTTGTTGTCTTTTTTTGTTGCTATATGTATTAGCATCTTCATTATTATTATTAGCATTGGCATTGTTATCGTTATTTTGTCACTCTTGTTATGATTATCACTATTATTATTATTGTTATCACGAACATCATTTTTGTTGTCATGATTATCATTATCATTATCATTACCATTATTATCATTATGATCATCATTATTATGATTATGTTATTATCATTATTACCATTACTATTATTATTATTAACATTGCCATTATCTTTAGTGACAGTAGTATCTTTGTTATTAGTATCATCGCTATTATCATTATAATTTATAACAGCAGTAGTAAGAAAAGTACCGACACTTCAATAAAGCCCCTATCATTGTTATCATCATTATATCTACCATCATTATCATCATTTTACCAGTAATAATTATCAATAAAAATACCATCATCATCTCCATAAATATTTTTGCATTTACTTTTTTATATTTAGTTCGAGATAAGCCGCTAGGGATGCTATCACCTCTCATCATATTATAAAACAATATATCCATGTATTCTAACGTAAATACAACGTACATATACCCCTTGTATTTGAAATAGATAATGCAACATCACGCCATTAATTTCACATACTTTAAGCCACGCTTTTGTGGGCATATACTGTATATAATAACATACAATCACAGCTGGGGCATGAGCGGCAGAGTGTATCTCGCGCCTTAACTATAATCGGCAATCATAGGTTGTGCTTTACCCAGTCATCACGCACTTGCTGACACACGGCTTCCTTGGGGGATGTGTACATGGATAGACTGATGCACGGTTCATGTGTTTATGTGTGTTTATACATGCGAACACGCATACACATGTGTATGTATATAAATATACATATTAATATATGTATGTATATAAATAAATAAATAAATATATATACAATATATATATATATACATATGTATATATAAATATATATATATATATATATATATATATATATATATAAATATATATATATATATATGTATACATATATATACATATGTATATATAAATATATAAATATATATATATATATATATATATATATATAAATATAAATATATATATATGTATATATATATATACATATATATATATATATATATATATATATATATATATATATATATATATATATTTTTATATCTGTCTACTCATCTACCTCTCTAATCTATCTGTCTATCTCAATATATATATACACATACACACACACACATATGTGTGTGTGTGTGTTTATGTATGTCTGTGTATGTATATACATACATATATATATATATATATATATATATATATATATATATATATATATATATATATATATATGCACACACACACATATATATACATATCTATATATCTATCTATCTATCTATCTATCTATCTATCTATCTATATATATATATATATATATATATGTGTGTGTGTGTCTGTGCACACGCACACGCACACACACACAAACACACACTCACAAACGCATATACAAGAGTACACATTCAAGCAAACATAGCAACATCATTCCTAAAAGCAAACCCGTTATCATATTTAGTCCCGGCGACATCCTCGCCACAGCATAAGTGATTTACGATACTCGCAGGAAAATCGCTGTTCATTCCGGCTAAAGTCCATCTATTTTTATCTAAGATTTTTTTCAAGTTTTACACGCGCTTGCTTACACTTCGGGAAACCCATAAAAGACACCTTATCGCCGAACGCAGCCTGATCTTCATGAATTGACAAAATTCCGACTCCTCTCCTTCAGTATCTGCTCCTGCGAATACCTCGGTCATATATACATATAAAAAAAAACCTTCGTCAGACATACATACTTACAAAAACAGAAGAAAAAAAGGAGATAAAATACAGAAAAAAGGTAAAAAAATAAAAAATAAAAATCATCAAACCATCTCCCGAAATTCCCAGGACACTTCAAAAGACGTTACGACGGAAGCCACTCGCTCTAAAATTGCAAAGACAAGGACGCAACTGCTATCATCTGTCGGTTGTTTGTTATAAAAGTAAGGTAATAGGGGCGGCACAACACACCCCCCCCCCTCCCGACGGCCGGCAGCGGCAGAGTAAACAAATAACCCTCGACAAGTGAAGCGTTAAAAGCGCACCTCCCCAAAACGGCGCGATCATTAAACGGGGAACTACGATAAATTCGTCTGGCTTGTTTGAACGCCTTTTTGGGTGTTCATTTACAAGGTCCTACTTTGTCGAATTATGTTTTCCTCTACTTTTTTCTTTTTGTAAATTAAATCTTTCTTATCTCTTCCTCTTTATTCTTCTCTCTCTCTCTCTCTCTCTCTCTCTCTCTATCATCTGTCTCCATCTTCCTCTATCCTCTGAATCCTCTTCAGTCAGACTAGCTCCTCTCACATCTTCTCTCGCTGCATCCGTGAATCTCATCTTAGACCCTCCTCTCTTTCTTCTTCCTCCCGGTGGTTCCATACTTAACATCCTCCTCCCGATATCTTCTCATCACCGTAACCTTGCCTCGTTTGTCTTATTTCCAAACTATTCCACTTGTGTTGTTATTATAATATTTTAGTTTCTGATCTTATCCTTTCTCTTTACCCCATACTGCATGGCTGGTCTTACTGCCACCTGAAAAGCAATCCCTTTCAAAGTTGCAGATATTCCTCTTTCAGATTATACTTCTTACACATGATATCATCCA
>BOPN01000319.1:90000-92500 GCA_017312705.2 Penaeus japonicus | reverse complement strand
TTCCTTCTTCTTCCTCTTCCTTCTTCTTCCTCCTCCTTATTCCTCCTCTTCGTCTTCCTTCTTCCTCCTCCTCTTCCTTCTTCTTCCTCCTTCTTCATCCTCCTCCTCCTTTTACTCTTCCTCCTTCTTCATCCTCCTCTTCTTTCTTCTTCCTCCTCTTCCTTCTTTTTCTTCCTCTTCCTCCTAATTCTCCACCTCTTTGTTCTCCTCCAGTTGTTGCTTCTGTTCCTCCTCCTTCTCCCCCTCTCCCTCCCTCCCCCCTCCCTCCTCTCCCACCCTCCCTCCCTCCCCCCCCACCTTTCCTCCCCTCCCTCTATCCCTCCCTTTCCCCTCCCACCTCCCCCCTACCTCCCCCTCCCCCCAGCCCCTCCCCCTCCGTCGCCGCCACCTGCGCCTCCGTCAATATTATCACCATTACTCGTCCTCTGACTGCCTTTTCATCGGCGCAGGGAGATTATCCGCGCCTCTTCGTCGGCGCCATCGCGGGAAACTTACGACTCTCGTGGATATCGATTCGCTCGAGGAAGACATCGGATCAGCTGTTCGTTCACATCCGTCGGGGGGCGAGTGGAGGGGTGGGTGGGGGAGGGGGGGGCGAGTGGAGGGGGAGGGGTGGGGGTGGTTGGTGAGTGGGTGGGTGGGTGGTGGGGTGGGTGGGTGGGTGAGTGGGGGGTGGGTGTTGGGTGAGTGGGTGATGTGTGTGTGATTGGGGTGGGTGATGGGTGATTGGGAGGTGGGGAGTGGTTTGGAGTGGGTGGATGTGGTGGAGGGAGGACAGGAAGTGGGGAAGTGGAGGTGGTAAAGGGGAATAGTATGTGGGGTGGAGGTGGCGGAGGGAAAATAGAAGGTGCGGGTGGAAGTGGGGTTAAGGAGGCGGGGGAAGGACAGGAGGGGGGGGCTGGAGGTGGAGGAGGTAGAAGACATCGAGGTGGAGGCTGAGAAGATGGAGGAGGAGAGAGAGGAGAATAAAGGGAAGAACAGAAAAGCAATAAAGGAGAGAAGAGAAGAGGAATAGAGGGGAGAAGAGGAGGAGAAACAGCAGGTGTCAGAGAGCAAGAGACAGAGAAAGAAATATGGCTAAATAGAAAGAAAGAAGGAGACGGGGGAGGGGAGGAAGGAAGGAAGGAAAAGAAGATTACAGAGCCAACAAAGAAGAGGAAAAAGAGGAGTAAGGAGGAAGGAAGAAGAGGACACAGCAAAGCCCGAAAGAGGAGGAAGAGGAGAAAGAGGGAGAGGAAGAGGAGGAAGAAGAATTAAGAGGAAGAATCAGCAAGAGAAGGCGCAGAAGAAAATGATAGATCTCAGCTATCAGAATCCCGTCCCGAGAATCGACTGCCGAAAGGAGATCCAGCACATTCCGAGAGCATTTAGAGCCTCGCCTGACAGATGGAGCCTCACTCAACCTCAACCTCAGCGTGTGTTTCCATATCGCCGTCCCGATAACGATAGAGCGGCGATCGCAATCATCGATTGCCTCGCCTCACCTCACGGGCGCGATCAAAGCGGAGAGCCGTCATCGCTAAAGACAGACGATGAATCGAGGCCCATTTTTGGCCGAGGTCTAATGGTGCCAAATTGATTAATGACCGGACGCGCAAACCGAAAATATTGATGGACGAACAGCGGCGGGGCGACAAGGCAGCCAGGGTACGGAGTAAGGGGGGGAGGGGGGAGGGGGAGGGAGGGGGGAAATGGGGTTAGAGATAACCATTATTACTTCTGTACAATAGGTGCGTTTCGGCTTTGGCTGTTTTCACGCGTATTATTGTGTTTTCAGGAAAACAGATCAATAGATGGGTGATCAATTACGTCATGATAAACAACCTTGATGTTACGAGGAGATTAATAAAAGACGTACAAGGAATATCCAATTGTACATTGAAATTTGATTTGCATTGTTCAGCCTCTGTGCACGATGCAAGTGCAATTAAAACGAATGAGTATAATCATCATTTAATTATACAATAGACTGCCAGTAACTAATTAAACACGAGTATATCAATAATTATAGTCAAAATGATATAAAAACCCGCAATACAACAGCGATCATAATTACGACATTTGAATAGTGATTACGCTTTGATCTCAATTAAACAATAATCAAATCACACAATCTTAGATTCGATTTACTAATGATTAGTAGAATAGGCCTTTCAACAGGAAGAATAATGATCTTATTATAGAATAGAGATAGGGGCAATTTTGGTGAAATATTGGAAAGAGGAACTAAGTTAATGAATAGAAGAAATAAAAAGTTTGAAAATTAATGATAATGAAAATGAAAATGAATGAAAACTAGATAATCGAAATAAAATAGAATCAAAGATATGAAGTTAGTAGAAGAAAGAAACAAGGAAGATAAACGAAAAGAAAAGAACTTAGATTAAAAATTAAGAATACGATAAAAAAAAAAATAGATATATATTGAAGGAAGAGGAGAAAGGTTAATATGATTTAAAAAAAAAATAAGGAAGAGGAAAAATACAAATACACACCCAAA
>BOPN01000319.1:75000-77500 GCA_017312705.2 Penaeus japonicus | reverse complement strand
TTTTTATCATCATAATTTTTGTTGTTGTTATTGTTACTATCACCATCATCTTGACCCATGCAATTGTTATTCATATTTTCATCACTATTTCATTATTGTCATTAAAATCATTGACGCTATCATCATCATAATTCCTTCCCGAAAGGAGAACTGACGTAAAACAGAAATACATATAACAATTATCACTATTAAAATGCTCGCGATTACTCTCATTACTTTTGTTAAAATTTTTCCTACAAACATTATCATGCATTTTGCATGGACAAAAATTATGCATGATTCCACTTTTTTTTTACCCTCATTCTACATCTTTCTTAATAAACATAATATAAATCTATACAAATGAATGGCCTAAATATATTCATTTTGATATGACGTCATTCATTTCTTTTCATAATTTCAAAGGGATTTAAGAAAAGTACAACTTCATTCAAGTAACTCGCTTTGTTTATGGGAGAGATGCTGTTGTTGTTGTTTTTGTTCTTGATTATTAATTTTTTGTGTGCGTTTTGTATGTGTATATTGTGTCCCTGTCTTTGTGATAACTGTTTTGTGGTCGTTGTGTTTGAGTTCATTGTTTTGCTTCTCTCTCTCTCTCTCTCGCTCTCTCTCTCTCTCTCTCTCTCTCTCTCTCTCTCTCTCTCTCTCTCTCTCTCTCTCTCTCTCTATCTCTATCTATCTATCTGTGTGTGTGTGTGGTGGTGGTGGTGGTGGGGGGGGGGGTGTATGTGTGTGTGTGGGTGAGGGGGTGTATGTGAGTGGGAGGGGGTATATGTGTGTGTGTGTGTGTATGTGTGTGTGTAGTGTAGTGTGTATGCTTGTTTGTCTGTCTTTCTCACTCTCTCTCTCTCTCTCTCTCTCTCTCTCTCTCTCTCTCTCTCTCTCTCTCTCTCTTTTTCTCTCTCTCTCTCCTCCATTCTTCTTATTCTCCTCCCTCTTTCATTCCCCCATCTTTCTCTTTCCTCTTCTAAATTCCTTCGCAAACTTCATTCATCTCCTCTTCGTCTGAATGTCATTTCGTCGTTTATCTTTTCTATTGCTGTTTATCTTCTCAAAAATCTTCGTTAATGTGTTCCTTTCTTTCGTCCGCTCTCGGTTACATTTTCATCAGCGGCTAAATCTTTCTCTCTCCGCTCTTTATGGATTCTGCCAATCTCTCTCTCTCTCTCTCTCTCTCTCTCTCTCTCTCTCTCTCTCTCTCTCTCTCTCTCTCTCTCTCTCTCTCTCTCTCTCTCTCTCTCTCTCTCTCTCTCTCTCTCTCTCTCTCTCTCTCTCTCTCTCTCTCTCTCTCTCTCTCTCTCTCTCTCTCTCTCTCTCTCTCTCTCTCTCTCTCTCTCTCTCTCTCTCTCTCTCTCTCTCTCTCTCTCTCTCTCTCTCATTCGCCTAATATCTTATCCATCATTTGCATACTGAATGTTTTATGTCTTTAGGGATATTCCTTTGTTTGTTTTGTTGTTTTTCAGGCTGTCGATTTGTCTGTCTCTTTTGTTTGTTTGTTTGTTTGTTTTATTTTCTGTCTTTTTTCTTGTCTTCCTGTTTTCTTTCTATCTCCCTTTCCCTTACTCTCTCTCTCTCTCTCTCTCTCTCTCTCTCTCTCTCTCTCTCTCTCTCTCTCTCTCTCTCTCTCTCTCTTTTCTTCTCGCTTTCCTCTCCCTCTCTATATTCGCTCCCCCCCCTCTCTCTCTCTCTCTCTCTCTCTCTCTCTCTCTCTCTCTCTCTCTCTCTCTCTCTCTCTCTCTTTCTCTCCCTCTCTCTCTCTCTCTCTCTCTCTCTCTCTCTCTCTCTCTCTCTCTCTCTCCCTCTCTACCCCTTTTCTTAAAATTCCCCCTATCTCTCATTCTCTCTTCTCGCTCTGGACTCCATTCATCTTCGCCAAGACCCCCCCCCCCCACTTCAACAAATCCTTCTCCCTCTTTTTCCCCTAATCCCCCCTCCTCCATACCCCTCCATAGCCCCCTCCCCGCTCTGCACCATTTCGATCCTCCTCCTCCTCTTCCTCCTCCCTCCTTCTCCTCCTCCTCCCCCCATCCCCCTTTCCATCCCCTCCTAACGCCATCCCCTTCCGTTCCATCTTTGCCATCAACTTCTTCCCTCTATTACCCCCTCCCCCCTCCCCTCCCCTACGCCTTATAACACTCTCCCCCTTACCCCTTCCTCCTTCTCCCTCTCCCTCTCCACCCGCCTCCATTCGTCTAATCCCCTCTCTACCTCCCTAACACCCTCCATCTCCTCCCTCTCCTCATCCAGTACCCTCCCTCCATGTTTCCCTCCCTCCTACCCTCCCTATCTCCTTCCCTCCCACTCTCCCGTCCTCCATCTCTTCCTCCACTACCCTCCCTTCCATCCTCCTTTCCCTCTTTCACTACCCTCCCTTCCACCCTCCCTCTCCTCCTCTATTACCCTCCCTATCTCCTTCCCTCTCCTCCTCCAATACCCTCCCACCCACCCTCCATATCTTCTCCCCCCATCTTTCCTCCCTCTCCTCCATCTCTTCCCTCCC
>BOPN01000319.1:62500-70000 GCA_017312705.2 Penaeus japonicus | reverse complement strand
CGAGAGGAGGGAGTGGGTGGTGGGAGTGGGTGGTGGGTGGTGGGATGGGTGGAGGGAATGAGGGGTGGGTGGAGGGTTGAGGGGTGGGTGGTGGGAATAGAGAAGGAGTTGGTTGAGATAGGGAGTAGGTAGAGGGTGGAGGGAGTGGGTGGAGGGAATGGGTGGAGGATGGAGGGATAAAGTGGAGGGAATGGCTGGAGGGTGGAGAAAATGGTAGGGTATGAAGAGTACTGCAAGGGGTTGATGGAGGGTGGCTGAAGGGAGGGAGGGGAGGGGAAGTAGGTGGATGATATAGGGGGTGGAGGTAAGTAAAATAAGGAGTGGACGGCTGAGAAAAGTGGAGGGGGTGGAGGGGAAAGGGTAGTGGAGGGAGTCTGGCCGAAAGTTCACAAGACGAGACGCGAAGCGGGGGAGGAGCGAGTCGGACCAATGCTTGTTGATTCCATTTGCATAATAAAATTGCAATAAACCCATCAAGTCGAACCTCTTTTCTGGGCGGTGCCTTGGATGGGCACGAGGGGTGGAGGGAGGGGAGGGAGGGAGGGAGGGAGGGTGGAAGGGTGGAAGGGTGGAAGGAGAAAGGAGGGAGGGAGGGGAGGAGTGGAAGGAGGGAGGGAGGGAGGGGAGGGAAGGAGGGAGGGAGGGTGGGTGGAAGGGTGGAAGGAGGGAGGAAAAAGGGAGGGGAGGGAGGGAGGGGTGGAGGGAGGGAGAGAGGGAGGGAGGGAGGGAGGAGACAGGGAGGGAGAGGGAGGGAGGGTGGGAGGGGGGAGGGTGGAAGGAGGGAGGGAGGAAGGAGGCAGGGAGGGAGAGGGACGGTGGAAGGAGGGAGGGAGAGGGAGGGAGGGGAGGAGAAGGAGAGAGGGAGAGGGGTGGAGGGAGGGAGGGAGGAAGGAGGGAGGGAGGGAGGGGAGGGGGGAGGGAGGGAGGGAGGGGAGAGGGGGGAGGGGGGGGGGGGGGGGGGAGGGGGGGGGGAGGGAGGGAGGGAGGGAGGGTGGGAGAGGGATGAAGGAGGGAGGGTGGAAGGGTGGAAGGAGGGAAGGAGAGGGAGGATGGAAGGAGGGAGAGGGAGAGGGATGAAGGAGGGAGGGAGAGGGAGGGTGGAAGAAGGAGAGATGGAGAGAGGGAGAGAAGGGAGGAGGGAGGAGGGAGGGCAGGAGAGAAGGAGGCAGGAAGGGATGGAGGAGGGAGGAAGGAGAGATGGAGAGAGCAACTAAGGAGAGAAAGAAAAAAAAAGGCGAAAAAAAAAAATCTAGAGAGATGAAATCAACAACAACAACAAAAAGACAATAATGATCACAACAATTATAGATGAATAATAAATGATAATGACAAAAATAATAACAATAATGACAACAATAACACCCATAATAACCACAACAATAATAATAACAACAACAACAACAACAATAACATTAAACACGACAACAATAAAAAAAACAATAACAACAATAATGATAATAACACTAAAATCCAAAACACACACTGGCATTTGCGGAAATACGCAACAACAGAGACAGAATTCGTGTATTTCCAAGGCAACCTTTCCGAGTGCGGACGCTTCGCCACTCTCTGCTGTCACGCCAGAACAGCTGTTGCGCAATGGTGTGTGGATTGGGAAAGAAGGGAGAAAGAGAGGGTGAGGGAGGGAGAGGGAGAGAGAGTGAGAGGGAGAGGGAGAGGGTGGGCGAGAGGGAAAGAGAGGGAGAGGGAGAGGGTGTGTGGATTGGGAAAGAAGGGAGAAAGAGAGGGGAGAGTGGGTGAGAGGGAAAGAGAGGGGGGAGAGGGTGAGGGTGAGGGAGGGTGAGGGTGAGGGGGAGGGGGAGAAGGAGAGGGAGGGGGAGGGGGTGAGGGAAAGAGAGGGTGAGGGTGAGGAGAATGAGTGAGAGGGAAAGAGAGGGAGAGGGAGAGGGAGAGGATTAGTGAAATGGAGATGGAGAAGGAGAGGGAGAGATAGAAAGGGAAAGAGACAGAGAAAGAGAGAGACAGAAAGAGAGAGAGAGAAAGAGAGAGACAGAAAGAGAGAGAAAGAGAGAGACAGAAAGAGAGAGACAGAAAGAGAGAGAAAGAGAGAGAAAGATACAGACAGTCAGAATGGAAGATAAAAAATCCAAAATTACAAATCCAATTCTTTCAACCTCCAAAAGTCCTCGAAAATAAGAACTTCGCTTTTGGCTGCCATGAAGTACCGACTGGCTGCCGCTACGAGAGAGTCCCTTCCGATTTCCAGGAAAAAAAAGTAATTTCATAAAAAGACTGATAAACAAACCCTTCCGATTTCCAGGAAAAAAAGTAATTTTATAAAAAGACTGATAAACAATCCCTTCCGATTTCCAGGAAAAAAAGTAATTTCATAAAAAGACTGATAAACAAACCCTTCCGATTTCCAGGAAAAAAAGTAATTTCATAAAAAGACTGATAAACATTCCCTTCCGATTTCCAGGAAAAAAAATAATTTCATAAAAAGACTGATAAACAATCCCTTCCGATTTCCAGGAAAAAAAAAATAATAATAATTTCATAAAAAGACTGATAAACAATCTCTTCCGATTTCCAGGAAAAAAAAAATAATTTCATAAAAAGACTGATAAACAATCCCTTCCGATTTCCAGGAAAAAAAAATAATTTTATAAAAAGATTGATAAACAATCCCTTCCGATTTCCAGGAAAAAAAAAGTAACTTCATAAAAAGACAAACAAACAAAAACGGAGTGAGTGATGATGATGGTGTGGAATAAGAATGATATTTGTGAATGCGACGAAATTCTTATGATAATGAGGATATGATGATGAAAAGATTGTGAAGATGGTGATAACTATGATGAAAGGAATATGATGAAGATGAAAATGCTTGTAAGGATGGTGATGATTATGATGACATTATTGTGATGATCATATTGATGAACTAGCTGATAAACAAATATGATAATAGACAGAATAATTGTAAAAATAATTCTTTCTGATGAAGAGAAAACTATTTCTTTGTGATATATGTATAACAAGAGCAAAAGAGATAAAGTGACTAATATAATCATAATACTCTTTTATTTATGAACACTGAAATTCTTGTTTACATGAGAAAATGAGTTGGTTAAAGAAGATTAGATAAAAAATATAATAATAATGATGCAACGTTTATGATGAAACTGATCGGATTAGATGATCATTAGAATGATAATGTTGATGTTTATTCATGAAATTAATTAAAGTAAATACAAGCGGATTAGAACAACAAATAATTTAAAATACTTGCAGGAAAGAGAGAGAGAGACAGGCAGACAGAGAAGAGGTCATAGAAGTAGGAAGATAGACAGAGAGAGAGAGAAAGAGAGAGAGAGAGAGAGAGAGAGAGAGAGAGAGAGAGAGAGAGAGAGAGAGAGAGAGAGAGAGAGAGAGAGAGAGAGAGAGAGAGAGAGAGAGAGAGAGAGAGAGAGAGAGAGGGAAGAGAGAGAAGAGAGAGAAAGAGAGAGAGAGAGAGAGAGAGAGAGAGAGAGAGAGAGAGAGAGAGAGAGAGAGAGAGAGAGAGAGAGAGAGATAGGGAGAAAGAAAGGGAGAGAAAGGGAAAATAAGAGAAAGAGAGAGAGAGAGTGAGAGAGAAAGAGAGAGAGAGAGAGAGAGAGAGAGAGAGAGAGAGAGAGAGAGAGAGAGAGAGAGAGAGAGAGAGAGAGAGAGAGAGAGAGAGAGAGAGAGAGAGAGAGAGAGGGAGAAAGAAAGGGAGATAGGGGGAAAATAAGAGAAAGAGAGAGAGAGAGAGAGAGAGAGAGAGAGAGAGAGAGAGAGAGAGAGAGGGAGAGGGAGAGAATGAGAGAGAGAGAGAGAGAAAGAGAGAGAAAGCAAATGAGAACCAACCAATGAAAGAAAAAGAAATAGCGAAAGTGAGAGAGAGAACGAAGAAACAAAAATAAGTGAATAGATAAACAAACAAATCAAAGTAACAGAAAGAATCGAAGTTACTAGAACAAGCAAACAAACAAACAAACAAAAACGGAATGAGTGATGATGATGGTGATGATGTGGGTGATGATGGTGTGAAATAAGAATGATAATTGTAAATGTGACGAAATTATGATGATAATCAGGATAATGAAAAGATTGTGTAGATGGTGATAACAATGACGTAAGGGATATGATGAAGATAGAAATACTTGTAAGGATGGTGATGATTATGATGACATTATTGTGATGATCATATTGATGAAATGACTGTAATGATAATGATGATGATAACGGAATGAGATAAGAATGAGGATAATGATGATAGAATTATTGTAGTAATGATTATGATCAAATGACTGTAACTATAATGATGATGATGATGATGATGATGAAAATATTGATAATATTATAATAATGATGAAATGAATAAAAGGATAATGATACCAGACCAGTACTAGTAACAATAACAATAATTATGACGACATTGAAAAGGGATACTAATGATAATAACGATTATCATTTCTATTTCCACAACAATAACACTAACAACTATAATATAAATACCAACAATGTAAACAACAAAACAAAAACAACAACAAAAAAAAAAAAAAGAAAAAAAGATACAGCTATATCGGAAACAAGCAACATATTTCAGCTAGTCTTTATACACCGGTTCCCTTCCAAGTACCAATAACAATAATTATGACGACATTGAAAAGGGATAATAATGATAATAACGATTATCATTTCTATTTCCATAACAATAACACTAACAACTATAATATAAATAACAACAATGGAAACAACAACAACAACAATAAAACAGCAATAAAGAAAAAACAAATACAGCGTTATCGGAAACAAGCAACATATTTCAGCTAGTCTTTATACACCGGTTCCCTTCCACTGAGCTCTTCCTGTGTAAAGCTTTTTTTTTCTGCAACACACGAACTGAATCTGCAAGTTTGATGAGTAACGTAGCCTGCAACATGCATGCATCCATGAGTTGCAACCTGCCATTGAAAGAGGACGAGAGGAAAGGGACGAGAAATAGAGAGAGAGATAGAGAGAGAAGTGAAAGAGAGGATATATGTATATATATGTATATATATATATATATATATATATATATATATATATATATATATATATATATATATATATATATATATATATATATATATATATATATATATATATATATATATATATATATATATATGTATATATATATATATATATATATATATATATATATATATATATATATATATATATATGTGTGTGTGTGTGTGTGTGTGTGTGTGTGTGTGTGTGTGTGTGTGTGTGTGTGTGTGTGTGTGTGTGTGTGTGTGTGTGTGTGTGTGTTTGTGTGTGTGTGTGTATTCATATATATATATATATATATATATATATATATATATATATATATATATATATATAATATATATATATATATATATAGATAGATAGATAGATAGATAGATAGATAGATAGATAGATAGATAGATAGATAGATAGATAGACAGATAGATAGACAGATAGATAGATAGAGAGAGAGATAGAGAAAGAGGAGCGAGAGAAAGAAAGAAAGAAGGATAGATAGATGAATAGATAAAGAGAGTAAGGGAGAGAGACAGAGGAGAGAGAGGGAGAGACGAAAACAAAGGATGGAAGAGGGGAATGGAAGCGAGAATAATTGAAAGGAGAGGAAGGAGAGAGATTGATAATGATAAAAATAGCAAAAATAATAAAAATAACAACAGCAACGATAATATCAATAATAACAAGGCAATAACATTTAGGAAAAATGATAACAGAAACATCACAAAACTAACACCGATAAATATCATATAAATAATATCAACATCCTGCCAGACCCTTCAATAATTAGAGCAATATTCAGTTAGAATATTCGATATTAAAAATGAACAGCATCCGGTCCCTTTCTTAACCAGTATAACGGTATTTAAAACCATCCTTAAGAAAATGCTCTCTATGGAATGTTATCACAAAACGCAATCTTTCCTTTCCACTTTTCTTAAGACTCGGCTATATATCCTCTCAAGATTATCACTTATAAAAAAAAGGGCCCATAAAATTTATGATTACAAAAAAAGAGAAAGAGAGAAAAAAAAATCAATGAGTACAAAAAAAGAGATAAAAGGAAAAACACAGAAGATTGAAAGATTACAAAAACAATATGAAAGACTTAAAAACGTGTATCATTCACCTACTTCCACATAATACCCTCCTTTATCACCCTTTTTTCCTTTCTCCTTTTCTTCTTCACAATGAACCATGAAAAAAAAACAAAAAACACAACCACTTCCCAAAACTCTTTAGACCCATAACAAACACGTTCCAACAAGACTCCTGGAGACCTTTATCCTTTCCTAATTACCTTTCCAAAAAGATATATGACCCTGATGAGGTTTCACCTTTTCCTTATCAATGAATTTGGTTCTCGGGCGCCGTAAAACCACAGGAAAGCTTGCTCGTAACACAGCCTTGTGGTTCGTTTACGATAGAGGAGTTGGTGTAAGAGAATGAATGAGAAAGAGAGAGAGAGAGAGACAGAGGGAGAGAGGGGGGAGGAAGGAGGGATGGGGAGGAAGATAAGGTGTGGGAATGGGGGAGGAAGGGAGAGAGGGAGGGAGGGAGGGAGGGAGATGGTGAGAGTGAGAGAGAGCAAGAGAAAAAGAGAATGAATGAGAGACAGTAAGAGAGAGGGAGAGAGGGGGAAGAGAGAGAAAGAGAAAGAGAAAGAGAGAGAGAGCAAGAGAAAAAGAGAATGAATGAGAGACAGTAAGAGAGAGGGAGAGAGGGGGAAGAGAGAGAAAGAGAAAGAGAGAGAGAGCAAGAGAAAAAGAGAATGAATGAGAGACAGTAAGAGAGAGGGAGAGAGGGGGAAGAGAGAGAGAGAGAGAGAGAAAAGAAGGTTATACAAGTGTATGTTTTTTGTTTGTTTGTTTGTTTTTGATGGGGGGGGAGGTGATAAGCGTCAATGATATATTTTTATTTTTTTCTATTATTTTTATTTCATTTCATTATCATTATCATTATTAATCTATTTTGCCCTTTCTCTCTCTCTCTCTCTCTCTCTCTCTCTCTCTCTCTCTCTCTCTCTCTCTCTCTCTCTCTCTCTCTCTCTCTCTCTTTCTCTCTCTCTCTCTCTCTCACTCTCTCTCTTCTATGTACGTGGGAGAGGGAGGGGAAGGAGGGATGGGAGGGGAAGGAGGGATGGAAGGGAGGGAGGGGAGGGGGACACACGCATCATACACGTACACACGCGTACACACAGTAAGTCCTATGACAAGGCATGAGTCATTTTCTGCGATTCCGAGAAAGGGACTCACAGCCGATTCCCGATTCCGAAACCGATTCCCATGATGCCATTCCAGTAACTGACACAAGAGTCAAGTGACAGCAAGACTGAGCAAGTTACCACACGTGTGGGACATGGCTGTTGGGTGTGACAGACAGACAGACAGACACTCAGGCAGCAAACTGACATCGTATTAGTACTGACATTTACCTCGGCGGCGCAAGAGACAGCCACTACGT
>BOPN01000319.1:40000-42500 GCA_017312705.2 Penaeus japonicus | reverse complement strand
ATCACCTTTCATGCACAGAAAATACCCGCCAAAAGCCCTTTGAATGAACAATGACCAAGCGCCGCGGAAACAAGAAAGCCAACTCATCGCTCAAGTATAATTTCCTGCAATTGCTGCTCGCGCCTGGCGGTTGTGGGGGGAGGGAGAGGGAGAGAGGGGGGAGATAGGGGGAGGGGTGAGGGAGGGATAGGGGGATGGAGGGGGGAGGGATAGGGAGGGAGGGTGGGGGGAGGGGGTAGGAGAGGGAGGAAGAGAAGGAAGGAGAGAGGGGGGAGGGAGGGAGAGAGAGGGATAGGGGGGAGGGGGAGGGGTGAGAGAGGGAGTGGGGGAGGGAGGGGGGGAGGGAGATACAAACAAACAGACAGAGTGACAGGCAGGAGAGAGAGAGAGAGAGAGAGAGAGAGAGAGAGAGAGAGAGAGAGAGAGAGAGAGAGATACAAGCAAATAGACAGACAGGAGAGAGAAACTGAGAGAGAGAGAGAATGAGAGAGACAAGAGAAAAAGATAGAGAGAGATAGAGAGAGCAAAAGAGAAATAAGGAAAAAGAGAAAAAAAAAACAATAAAACAGAACACACAAAAAAACTAAAAAGATCCAAAGAGAGAAAACAACACAAAACATAAAATACAAAGAATATCTGAAAACCAAAAACCCACCTTGAAAAAAAAAAAAAAAAAAAAAAACGATCCCGACGAAGACGTACAAAAAATAAAAAAAAGGTCTGGTACCCACCTCTACCCCCCTACCCCCCCTACCCCCACCCACGTCTACCCCTTTCCCCTACCCCCTACCCACCTCTACCCCCAACCCCCACCCCACTCACACTCTGCCCCCTACCTCTACCCCCCTACCCCCTCTCCCCCCTACCCCCCTCTCCCCCTCCTCTCCCACCCACCTCTCCCACCCCTCCTCTACCCCCCCACCTCCTCTCCCACCTCCTCCACACATATCCATTTGTATAACAATGGCTTCGTGAACCAATTTATAAGAAGAGCACTTGTGGATTGGGTGAGCACTGAGCAGCCGGCACTTTTGTGGTGGACTGGCGCTCGCTTGTGATGACTGTGTGGTGATGAGCGAGGTAGTGGTGGTTGATTGGCGTGGGGTATGTGTGTGTGGGGGTGGGGTGGGGGGTAGGGGGGAGGGAGTGTTTCTGTTGTATAGTGGTGGGGATGGGGGTGGGGGGTGGTGGGAGTGGGGGGTGTTGTGGTGTTGTGGTGATGGTGTTGTGATGATGGAGTGTGTGTTGTGTTGTGGTGATGGTGTGTGGTGTTGTATAAAGGCAATAATATTGATAATGATAATGCCATAATGATGATTGTTATAATTATCATTATGACAATATGATAATGATAATGACAATAATAATAATGATAAATAAAGTTATAATAATAATGATAATAATGATAATAATAATAATTATAATAATAATGATGATGGTAATAATAATAATAATGATGATAATAATAATAATAGCAATGATAATAACGACGATGATGATGATGATATTGATAGTGATAATAACAATGATA
Organism: Penaeus japonicus; assembly: GCA_017312705.2. Lineage (NCBI taxonomy): Eukaryota > Metazoa > Arthropoda > Malacostraca > Decapoda > Penaeidae > Penaeus > Penaeus japonicus. The sequence goes on along the minus strand of BOPN01000319.1, from coordinate 40,969 downwards.
ATGATTATAGTAATGATAACGATGATGATAATAATAATAATTATAACAATGATATTAATAATAAAAATAATAATAATAATAATAATAATAATAATAATAATAATGATAGTAATAATAATGATAATAATAATATTGATAATCATAAGGACACCTATCATCATAAATGTATCGTTTTTTTTATTAGATAACAGTAATAATAACAATGATAAAATAATAATAATAATGATAACAAAGGTGATCATGATGGTTATGATAATAACAATCATCAAGAATCGAAAAAACAAACTTCAACAACAACAACAAAACAATAACAGTGACAACAAAAATAGTAGAACAGCAACAGCAACAACAACACATAAAAACAACAACAGGACAACAACAGAACAACAACAACAGAAAAACAACAACAACAGTACAACAACAACAACATAAAAACAACAACAGAACAACAACAACAGAACAACAACAGAAAAACAACAACAGGACAACAACAACAGAACAGCAACAGCAGAACAACAACAGAGCAACAACGACACGAACAATAGCTCCAACCACAACGGAAACCACAGTGCAACAAAACAAAACAACGGGCACAGAGTAATTCCGTTAATCCAGATTTTTGAAACAAGGGAGAAGAAAGGATAAGAGGAAGAAAGAAAAAAAAAGAGTTAATCGCAATTCAATTGAAGAGAGCGGAAGGAGGGAGGGAGAGAGAGAGAGAGAGAGAGAGAGAGAGAGAGAGAGAGAGAGAGAGAGAGAGAGAGAGAGAGAGAGAGAGAGAGAGAGACAGACAGAGAGAGGGAGAGGGAGAAAGAGAGAGAGAGAGACTTAAATATAGAAAAAGACAGAGAAAGACTTAGATACAGAGAGAGGCTTAGATAGATAAAGAGAGAAAGAAAGAAAGAGAAAGAGAGAAAGAAAGAGAGAGAGAGAGAGAAAGAGAGAGAGAGAGAGAGAGAGAGAGAGAGA
>BOPN01000319.1:20000-25000 GCA_017312705.2 Penaeus japonicus | reverse complement strand
TAATGGTGACTATGAGAGCTTGCACGATGGTGATTATATAGTGTTGATGGCATTAGGAGTGGTAATGATAATAATGATAATGATGATGATAGTAATGAGGATGACAAAAAATTGGAATGATAATGATAATGATTTTGATGAAGGTGCGGATGATGATAATGATGACGATGGTGATGACAAGGAGTAGGATAAGTAAGAGGATAATGATCGCGATAATGATAATAATGAGGTTGATAGTAATGGTAATAATGATGGTAATGAAAACGACGGTGATATCGATAGTCATAGTAATGATGGGAATAATGATGATGATAATAAAAGCAATATTGATGATAATGACTATGAAAATAGTAATGATAATAATAAGGATAATGATAATAAAGAAATCAATGGTGACATTGATAAAATAATTATGATAGCAATGATGATGATGATAATGATGATAATAATAGTATCAGTTATAATGATGATAACAATGATAATGATAGATACAACAGAAACAGCAATAACAACAACAAAATAAGATATAATGATAATGATAATGATAATGAGTATAATGATAATAATGATGGTAAAAATAAATGAAAATGATAGTTAAAATTATAACAATAATGATGTTGATGATATTGATGATAACGAAAATCATAATAATAATAGTAATGATGATGATAACAATAACAATAATACCAATGATGATATTGATAAGGATAGCAATGATAATGATAATGATGATAACAATGATAACAATAATGATAATGATACTATCACTAATGACGATGATAACGATAATAACAAAGACCATAATGACTATAATAATCATGATAATAGGGAAAATACCACCACAACTACTAATAAAACACAAATGATACCAAGGTGAATAAAGATCTACAAGAAGCAGCAGAAGAAGAAAAATGAAGCACACTGTAATGTGCACAATATCCTTCGTAGCACATACTTTACCGTAGCTGGAGCGTCATTGCGGAAATTGGAACATAAAATATGTATCAGCTTTCGGTCTTCGCCTGAACCCAGTTAGAGGACTATTACATTTTGTTATTGTCGATTCATTGGTAATGACGATGAGGCTGATCAATAAGGTCTCGCACAATTTTCTGATTTTCTCTAGGAAGATATTCTTACATTTCCTCTAGAAATTTATAATCAATATCTTCTAGAGAAATATACTTAAATTCATCTAGAAATATATCCGTAAATTGCTCTAGGAATATATCCTTAAATTTCTCTAGAAATATATCCTTAAATTCCTCTAGAAATGTATCCTTAAATTCCTCTAGAAATGTATCCTTAAATTCCTCTAGAAATGTATCCTTAAATTCCTCTAGAAATATATATATAAATTTTTCTAGAAATATATCCTTATATTCCTCTAGAAATATATCCGTAAATTCCTCTAGAAATATATCCTTAAATTCCTCTAGAAATATATCCTTAAATTCCTCTAGAAATATATCCGTAAATTCCTCTAGAAATATATCCGTAAATTCCTCTAGAAATATATATATGAATTCCTCTAGAAATATATCTATGAATTCCTCTAGAAATATATCCTTAAATTCCTCTAGAAATATAAACTTAAATTCCTCTAGAAATATATCCTTGAATTCCTCTAGAAATATATTTATAAATTCCTCTAGAAATATATAATTAAATTCCTCTAGAAATATAAACTTAAATTCCTCTAGAAATATATCCTTGAATTCCTCTAGAAATATATTTATAAATTCCTCTAGAAATATATTTATAAATTCCTCTAGAAATATATCCTTAAATTCTTCTAGAAATATATCTATAAATTCCTCTAGAAATATATCTATAAATTCCTCTAGAAATATATTTATAAATTCCTCTAGAAATATATCCTTAAATTCCTCTAGAAATATATCCTTAAATTCTTCTAGAAATATATCTATAAATTCCTCTAGAAATATATCTATAAATTCCTCTAGAAATATATTTATAAATTCCTCTAGAAATATATCCTTAAATTCCTCTAGAAATATATCCTTAAATTCTTCTAGAAATATATCTATAAATTCCTCTAGAAATATATCTATAAATTCCTCTAGAAATATGTCCTTAAATATCTCTAGAAATATATCCTTAAATTCCTCTAAAAATATATCAGTAAATTCCTCTAGAAATATATCTATAAGTTCCTCTAGAAATATGTCCTTAAATTCCTCTAGAAATATATAATTTAACTCCTCTAGAAATTTATCTATAAATTCCACTAGAAATACATCCTTAAATTCCTCTAGAAATACATCCTTAAATTCCTCTAGAAATACATCCTTAAATTCCTCTAGTAATACATCCTTAAATTCCTCTAGTAATACATTCTTAAATTCCTCTAGAAATACATCCTTAAATTCCTCTAGAAATACATCCTTAAATTCCTCTAGAAATACATCCTTAAATTCCTCTAGAAATACATCCTTAAATTCCTCTAGAAATACATCCTTAAATTCCTCTAGAAATACATCCTTAAATTCCTCTAGAAATACATCCTTAAATTCCTCTAGAAATACATCCTTAAATTCCTCTAGAAATACATCCTTAAATTCCTCTAGAAATACATCCTTAAATTCCTCTAGAAATACATCCTTAAATTCCTCTAGAAATACATCCTTAAATTCCTCTAGAAATACATCCTTAAATTCCTCTAGAAATACATCCTTAAATTCCTCTAGAAATACATCCTTAAATTCCTCTAGAAATACATCCTTAAATTCCTCTAGAAATACATCCTTAAATTCCTCTAGAAATACATCCTTAAATTCCTCTAGAAATACATCCTTAAATTCCTCTAGAAATACATCCTTAAATTCCTCTAGAAATACATCCTTAAATTCCTCTAGAAATACATCCTTAAATTCCTCTAGAAATACATCCTTAAATTCCTCTAGAAATACATCCTTAAATTCCTCTAGAAATACATCCTTAAATTCCTCTAGAAATACATCCTTAAATTCCTCTAGAAATACATCCTTAAATTCCTCTAGAAATACATCCTTAAATTCCTCTAGAAATACATCCTTAAATTCCTCTAGAAATACATCCTTAAATTCCTCTAGAAATACATCCTTAAATTCCTCTAGAAATACATCCTTAAATTCCTCTAGAAATACATCCTTAAATTCCTCTAGAAATACATCCTTAAATTCCTCTAGAAATACATCCTTAAATTCCTCTAGAAATACATCCTTAAATTCCTCTAGAAATACATCCTTAAATTCCTCTAGAAATACATCCTTAAATTCCTCTAGAAATACATCCTTAAATTCCTCTAGAAATACATCCTTAAATTCCTCTAGAAATACATCCTTAAATTCCTCTAGAAATACATCCTTAAATTCCTCTAGAAATACATCCTTAAATTCCTCTAGAAATACATCCTTAAATTCCTCTAGAAATACATCCTTAAATTCCTCTAGAAATACATCCCTAAATTCCTCTAGAAATACATCTTTAAATTCCTCTAGAGATATATCCTTTTAGCTCCTCTAGGCTATATAGTCTTACATCTCCTTTATAAAGATATTCATATATTCCTCTAGAAATATATTCTTACATTTCCTCTAGAAATACATCCATATATTTCCCCGGGCTAGATATGCTGGACTTTTTGTTTCGGATTATTTGTAACTCTGCCCTTTTTCATGTTTTGTTTTTGATTTTTCATTGTATTTTTTTTTATTGTTTCTATTGCTAGTGTACATGAGTGAGTGCAGTGTAAGATTTTACTTTTTTTTCAGTATTGAAACAGAATCCAATACCTGTTATGGCTAACGTACAGTACCAAGAATTCAACAACGAACACTGTGTTTGTTCTCAATGCTGTACACATTTGTTTAGATAAAATATCAGTGTTTGTTTAATCTATTTTTCATGGAGTAGGGAGTCAAAGAGAATTACGCAAACAGGTGAGTAAAAGATAAAAGAAGGACGGGTTCGTTAAGTCAATTCAATGTATATCCAGGAAAAATCAAAGGGACATTTAAACAAACAAACAAGCAAACAAAAAATACACACACACACACACACACACACACACACACACACACAGTATCAAATAAGACAGAGAATCCTACCATAGGTCATCAGTCTAATAAACTTTAATAATGGTTACCGATCATTAACTCGACCTCTAACGGTCTTCACACCCATCGATGTCATAAAGGTCATTAATCAGATTCAGCCAGTCATGACGACCTATTTTGACCCGGTTTGGCCTAGCGAGCGCCGGAAAGGGTTAACGGATGGTAACCGAGGGAGAGGAAGGAGGGGGGGGGGAGTGGGGGGACTTGGGATGAAAGGAAGAATGGAGGGAGGGGGAGAGAAGGGATGTCGAGGTGTTGATAAAGATGATGATAATTATAATCATATTAATGATAATAATAAAGGAAAGGATAGTGATAATAATGATAATGTTAATGGTAATCATAATGATAATAATAGTGATGATAAAAATAAGGATAATATTAATGGTTATGATAATAATGATAGTAATAATAATGATAATAATGATAATTATAATAACATTGCTAACGATAAGAAGGATAATGATATCAATGAAAATAACGATGATGATGATAAACAACGAAAATATAGAGAAAAGAGGAAGTAGAGAAGAGCGAGGAAAGATAGAGAGAAAGAAGATTGGAAACGAACACGCTGACGAAAAGAGGGATAAAGAGCAATGGAGAAAATAGATTTGGAAAGAAGGAACACCACAATAGAGAAAATGAGTTAAATAAAGAAAAACAATCAAACAAACAAGTACGAAAGAACAGAAGGAGAAGAAGAAAAAGACGAAGAAACAAACAATATAAAGAGATAAGACAAAAAAAAAAAAATATCCATGAAAACAAAGAACTCAAAACAAAACCAAACAAAGAAAAACGAAAGATCAAGGCAAGGCAAAGGAATAAAAGAAAGAAAAGGGAAAAGGTCAAGGTAACAATAGTGGGCGGGGCTTC
>BOPN01000319.1:12500-15000 GCA_017312705.2 Penaeus japonicus | reverse complement strand
CGAAGAAATGGGAGGAGAGAATAAGTGATGACAATGATCATTGGAATTCCATAAAAGGACAAAGAAAGAGGGGTATTCCTCCAAATAATAATTATAATGGCAATGATAATGATGGTGATACCGCTGCTGCTGCTGGTGATGAGAATAATGATAATAATTATAAAATAAGGATAATAATACTAATGATAAAATAAGGATAATAATACTAATGATAATACTAATGATGATAACAATAATGATAATAGTAATAGCAATGATGATGATTATAATAATGATGATAATAACAATGATGATAATAATAATGAAATCAATAGTAGTGATGATAATGATAATGAGGATGATAATAGAAATCATGATGATAATGATGAAATACAACAATAATCCTGATAACAATATATGCACAACAGAGAACAGAAACAAGGAGTTACGAACACTAGCGTTAGAGTTAACATTTGGAGATAGAAAAGTATCTGAGATAGAACAGAAGGCAGTCTTTAGAGAAAAGGTCTGAGCAAAAACTAATCCGATTAGTGTCTATTCTCATAAACCTTCAAAATAGGACGTGGAGCTTTGTCTTTGAAAGGCAGTTTTTGGTTGGAATGAAAGTTAGCAGAAGGGAAGTACAATGCACAATCAAGAATGATGCTCATGTGCAATAATAGTAACAACCGTGATGTTATAGTCACCGGCACAAAGCCAAGCGAAAGAAGCTCCGCCCACTCCTCTCTTCTCATCTAGGTAGTCAGGTTCTTCAAATTTACTCGAACGACTTGTATCCAACTTGAAACGTGATTATGATTGGTCGCGGATATATAGTGGGCGTGATTGACATCGCCTGACTTTGTGCTGGTGACTATAATTACTTTTGCACTGTTACCCTTTCAAACTGAATAATGTATTCTTATATACTCAAAGTCCTATTTTTGTCTAGAATGAGCATTAGCAAACGGATAACAAGGGAAGAAAACACACTCAAAAACAGCCTTTAAACTAAACGGATAACTAAAGATCAAAGAAATTAAGAAAAAGAGAGAAAAAATAAATAAAATAAAGGAATAAAAGAAAATAAAAGAAAGAAAAAACACATTTGAGTGTTAGATCTATAAATAGATTCGACGTGTCGGTGAAATGGCATCTTCAGGATCACATTATCGGGGTATTGGATCCTTCTTGCTGTTGCAGATATAGTCTTTGTTATTGTCATCTGTTCTCACCTCGAGATCAAGCTTGAATATGAGGAAATCACTCTCCGAATGCTGAAAGTATTACGGTATTTCCATCATCCTAAAGTAGATAGTTCAATAGATATAATATTCACAGTCATAAAGGAATGTATAGAATAGAGAATAAAGATTAAAGGTAAAGTAGTGAATATACACATCGAAAAGCGAAACATATTGAAAAAAATAATAGTAGTTAATAATTAGGATGTAGGCAATCTAACGAGGAAGATACCAAAACTAATGAGGCAACAGATGTAAGCGATCGGAGGATCAACTGATCGGCAACAGATCTCAACACTGCCATATCTTATCCTTTAAACAAGTGTTATCACTTAAAGTTAAATAGGAGGACTACCGCAACAGTTCATAGAGGAAAACAAATACATGAATGAATATGAATATATATGAATGAAGTATCTTAGTGGTTAACTTTTAAAAGAAAGGAAAGATGAAGAGGTGAGTTCAAAAGATAAAGAGGACATACACACACTCATACACACACACACATAAACAAACATACACGCACACAAGAATGAATGAGAGAAAAAGAGAGTGAGAGAGAGAGAGAGAGAGAGAGAGAGAGAGAGAGAGAGAGAGAGAGAGAGAGAGAGAGAGAGAGAGAGAGAGAGAGAGAGAGAGAGAGAGAGAGAGAGAGGGAGAGAGAGAGAGAGATAAATGGAGAGAAACAGAGAGAGAAAACAACAAGAAACTGAGAGAGCCAGAGACAGAAAGAAAACAAAAGAAACCCCTCCAAGAAAAAATACACACAAAAAAACAAGAAAAAAAACACATAAAACACCTAACCACTATTCTTCTTCTTCCTTCTTGCATATATCTCACTCTCGAACGACAATTTCAAAGCACCTTTAATCATTTCCGCCCTTATCTTTTATCATTATTTTCTTAAAGTCCATTTCTTTCTCTCTCTCTCTCTCTCTCTCTCTCTCTCTCTCTCTCTCTCTCTCTCTCTCTCTCTCTCTTCTCTCTCTCTCTCTCTCTTTTTTTTTTTTTTTTTTTTTTTTTTTTTTTTTTTTTTTTTTTTTTTGCCTTGTTCTCTTCTCTCGTTCCTCTTTCGCTCCCTGTGATCAAAGGGTCGTCAAGTATCGGAGTGTTTTTATTGCATGTGAAGGAATCCTGAACCTGTTTCTTATGGTGCTTGGAGATAGTGCTTTCCTGTCCGTCCTCTCGTCAGATCGAGGGTTTCATTAGAATTAATAACATCGATTTAACTTTATCGTTTCTACTTCACTCTCTCTCTCTCTCTCTCACCCTTTCTT
>BOPN01000319.1:0-5000 GCA_017312705.2 Penaeus japonicus | reverse complement strand
AGTTGATTTAGTTATGTTTTGATTTTAATTTTCAGAGCTTTGATAAAAAAATGAGTGGATGAATTATCTTTGATTTTCTCAACAAGGTTCAATGATTTGCCCTTCAGCATTGTAATTGTTATGATAATGATGCCAATGATTACAAAAACGTTTATTGGTGATAATGAACGTGATGGTAATAATTATAATTATAATTATAATAATAGTAATGATCAAAATGATGATGATGATGATAATGATGAAGGTAATAATGTTGATAATGATGATAATGATTCTAATGATGATGATGAAAATAACAACAAAACAATGAAGATAATGATAAGAATGAAATAATGAGAATAATAGTAATGATACTAATAATGATAATTATAGTGATAATAGCAATGGGCATGATAATAATGATAGTAACAATAATGATAACAATCACAACAATAGTAATGATAATTATGATCATAGTAATAATAATAGTGATAATGTTAATAATAATGATACTTATGATAATGGTAATAATTATGATTTCAATGGTAATGATATTTCATAATAATGATAACAGTTATGACAATAGTAATGATGATAATGATAAGGAGGATAATGGTAATAATGAGTATAGTAATAATTATGGCATCAATTGTGATGATAATAATGATTATGATGATAATAATATTAATGAAAGCAATGACAATGATAATGACAGTAACTATGATAAGGATATCAATGATGATAAGAATGATAATGACTCATAGAAAGGATGAGTATAATAATGATAATAACAATGATTATATTAACTACAACAATGATAAAGATGATATTAATAATGATAACAATATTAGTTGTTATGATGATATAAATGATAATAACAATGATAACAATAATAATAGCAATGATGATGATAACACCGTTATAATCATCAGCATTATCATTATTACTATTTTTTGTATTATCATCATTACTACTACCATCATTATTATTATCATTACCATTATTATCATTATCATCATTATCAGCAATTGCAGTAATGGACATCATATCCATAATAATGATAACAAAAACAAAAATGATTATATAATGAAAGTTAATGATAATTATCATTATGATTGTTGTTAATATTGTCATTATTATAATTATCAATGCAATTACTATTATATTATAAATGTTAGTATTGTCCCCATTAATATCATCATCATATGTTGTTGTTATCATATATTTATTGTCATTATCAGTATCATCATTATCACTAGCATTAATATCATCGCTCTTATCATTATATTTCTTATTTTAATTGTGAAACTCATCATCACTGCCAACGTGTGTAGTGATCCCATTATTGGATCAAATATCATCCTCTAATAGTTCTTGGAAAACATTTAAAAATGTCCTCTCCTCTGTTCTCTCTCTCTCTCTCTCTCTCTCTCTCTCTCTCTCTCTCTCTCTCTCTTTTTTTTTTTTTTTTTTTTTTTTTTTTACAAATAATCCGTTTTATTATTTTTTCATTTTTTTTTCTTTCGTTTCCTTTGTTTTTTAATTCTCTTCCGTTTTTTCTTAATCTCTAGTTCCACTGTTTTTTGTTATCATTTTTACCATTATCATCATTATTATCATATCTTTCATTTTCATTATCACTATCCTCGTAAATATTATGATAATAGTAATAGTTATAATAGTAATAATGATATTAATGATAGTGATGATAGAGATAACGATAAAAGTAATTACACTGATAATGATAATAAAGATGATGATGGAAATAATCGTGATAATAACAGCAATATTACTATGACTGCAATGGTAATATTCATAGTAATAATGATGATGATAATGATAATGACAATGATAATCATGATGATAATGATAGTTTGAAAAAAATGATAGTAGTGATGATGATGCTAATGCTAATTATAAAAATACTAATAATACTAATGATAATAATTATAATAATGATAATAATGATAATAATAATAATGATAATAATAATAATGAATAAAATTATTATAATAATGATGATAATACTACTAATAATGATAATAATAAAAACAATAATATAATAATGATAATAATAATAACAATAATAATGATAATTATAATAACAATGATGGTGATGGTAATGATAATAACAATGATAAAAGTAATAATAATGATAATAATGATGATAATAATAATGATGATAATAATAATAATAATAATGATAATGATAATGATGATAATGATAATAATAATGATAAAAGTAATAATAATAATGATAACAATAATAATGATAATAATAATAATAATAATAATAATAATAATAATAATAATGATAATAATAATAATAATGATAACTATAATACAATGACGATGATAGCAATCATTATCATCACCATCGTTATCATTACTATCATAGTCGTATTAATAAGAAAACCATTTCATATCATCTTCCTTTCCCTGTTTATCATCGTTGCCATGGCTGCCATTACTCATTAGCACCATTCATAAAATCCAATTAGATTCCCTTTTCAAGTATTCTTTATTTTTCTCTCCACGCGACGGCTGACGACAGCATCAGAGCATGGCAGACACACATGTCTTTTTCATGGTAAAACTAAAGCCAATGTAAGTTTTCTTCTCTCCGTCTAGGGCTAAGTGCCTCTTCCCAAGGGGCAGTGGCACCCACTCAATGATTCAGTGGCATTCACCATGTGGCACTGATGCCCAGGCCTTTGAAGTATCAGTAAAGAATAAGTCTTGAAGGTGAATAAATCTTTTTTTTTTTCTTTTTTTTCTTTCTTTTTTTTAATCTGTCTGGTAAAAAGGAATTATTATGCTAGGGGAGGATGTGGTGGCGGTGGCTTGTCTCCTTTCATCTGTTCTTGCTTTAGTTTTTTTCTCTTTCTTATTCAAATCCTACTTCTGATTTTTCATCTTTTATGGTGGCCCTTCTTTATTTTCCCTTTTTTTTCTCCCTCCCCGCACACTTTCTCTCTCTGTCTTTCTCTCTCTCTCTCTCTCTCTCTCTCTCTTTCAGTCTCCTTCTCTGTGTGTGTGTGTGTGTGTCTCTCTCTTTCTATCCTTCTCTCTCTCTTTTTTTCTTTCTCTCTCTCTCTTTATTTATCTATCTATCTATTTATCTATATCTATCTCTTTCCCTCTCCCTCTCCCTTTCTCTTTCCCTCTCCCCTTCCCTTTCCCTCTCACTCTCCCCTTCTCTCTCCCTATCCCTCTACCCCACGCTCCCCACTCCATCACACTCTCTCCCTCTTTCTCCCTTTTCCTTTCCCCCTCTCCCTTCCTCTCTTTCCCTCTTCCTCTTCCCCTCTCCATCCCTCCCTTCCTCTCTTCCTCCCTCCCTTCCTCTCTTCCTCCCTCCCTTCCTCTCTCTCTCTACCTTTCCTTCCCTATCTTTCTCCCTCCCTTCCTCTCTCTCCCTCTACCTTTCCCTCTCCCTCTCCCATCCTCTCTTTCCCTCTCCATCTCCCTCTTCCTCTCTCCTTCTCTCCCTACCACTCTCTCCCTCTTCCTCTCTCCCTCCCTCCATTCCTCTCTCTCGCTCTACCTTTCCCTCCCTATCTTTCTCCCTCCCTTCCTCTCTCTTCCTCTTCTCCCTTTCCGCTCCCTTTTGTCATCGTGTTTTATCAATAGAGTATCAGCAATAATCAGAAAGGCATATGGTATCATTTTACTCTATTACTTTTACTGGTCTATTAACGGACAGTGATTTATGGCCTTAATTGACACGATAACCCGGTATCCACTTTAACGTTATTTCTGTTATAAATGCACTCTGACATTAATATCGTGTCATAACAACGAATTTAGTTGAAACTGTTTATATGTATGTTATTTTATTTACTGACTGGCGTCGATAGCATTATTATTTTTACAATATTATTTAGAAATACCATAAAAAAACTTTTTTTCTTTTTTTTTATAGAAAATAGTGTCCAAGGCCACATTCTTTCTACCTACTATGTCAAAAGGTTAAGGTATTATTAGTGCAACAAAACGAGAATGATGTCTGTACATAATTATATATCATATTACCAAAGTCGAGTAGATGAATTATTTCTTTATTTGTTTTACTTGTACCTTCATACGTAGTCGCAAACACACACATACACACACTTCCCCACAGACACACACACATACACACTTCCATTCACACACACACACACACACACACACACTCAAACACACACACACACACATACACAATCACACACTAGCACAGACACACACAGACAGACACACACACGCTCACACACATTTACACAAACACACACAAACACACTTACTCACACACACACACACACACGCCTTATTTTCACTAATCAGTTGTGGTCTACATGATTCATACCAATCCAAAGTCATACAAACAAACAAACCTCACCCCACATTTGTTTGTTTTTCATTTACAAACCCTCCTCAAAATATTTCCATTCCATTCCACCTCCACCCCTCCTATGTTTCCATTAATTACCACCTTCCATTATCTTCCATTCCCTCCTCTCCTACATCTTCGTCATCTTGTTATTACCATTTTTATCAATGTCTCCCTTGTCCTTTCTCTCTCCCTCTCGTTCCTCCTCTCCTCTCGGTAACGCATTAAGATGCAGCATCACAATCTCTTGAGACAGCACAACAACAGGCTCCTCTCCTTAAGTAGGATAATGCCATATCAGATTTCTTGTGTATGATGGTTCTGGGAAGAAAGGGAAGGAGGGAGAATACTGAGAGCATGATCATGAGAGAAAGAAAGGGAGAGGGAGAGAGAGAGAGAAAGAGAGGGAGAGGGAGAGAGAGAGAGAGATAAAGTAAGAGAGAGAAATGGGGGGGAGGTAAAAAAAAAAAAAGATAGATAGATCGGTCGATCGGTCGATCGATCGATAGCTAGCTAGCTAGCTAGCTAGATAGATAGATAGATAGATAGAGAGAGAGAGAGAGAGAGAGAGAGAGAGAGAGAGAGAGAGAGAGATAGATAGATAGAGAGAGAGAGAGAGAGAGAGAGAGAGAGAGAGAGAGAGAGAGAG
>BOPN01000318.1:559628-561350 GCA_017312705.2 Penaeus japonicus | reverse complement strand
ATCTGACAAATCATCGAAGAGATTTCAAATTTTGAGATTTTTTTTTTTTCGTTTTTTTTATCGTTTCGTTTCGTTTTATTTTTTTCTCTCGAAGTCTTAGCGGATTTCATGGTGGTTCGTTTGCTTCTTTTCATCTAATTTTCCACTTTGTTATCATGTTTTCTTTGTATCTGAACACAATTCGATATTTTTTTTCTTGTCCTGTCTCTCTCTCTCTCTCTCTCTCTCTCTCTCTCTCTCTCTCTCTCTCCCTCTCTCTCTCTCTCTCTCTCTCTCTCTCTCTCTCTCTCTCTCTCTCTCTCTCTCTCTCTCTCTCTCTCTCTCTCTCTCTCTCTCTCTTTATCTCTTTATCTCTCACTCTATCTCTCTTTCTCCTTACCTAGTTGTCTATCTATCTGTCTATCTATCTATTTATCTACGAATGTATATATATAAACATATGTATATATTCACACATTAATCTCCATTATTATCAACCTACGCCAACGCACCTTTATTAGTTACTTAATATTTTCATTTCGTTTGAACACACGAAATAATTCCCTCTAGATCGAACTTTAAATTCCCATACTAATCATAAATACTGCTCTGATATTGACACGGAATTTCCCAAACACGAGTTCAAAATCAAGATATCATTTTGTTTAAAACAATGCGAAATATTCATTTTAAAGTCGCGAACTAAAGAAACTTTTTTTTCTGGGGATAGAAGCGGAACGGAAACTATTCATGCATATTCACAAGTATACGCAGAAACATGTGCAAACTTCATTACGTACATTAAGAGCAGTAATCTCCTTTGCTAATCTCAATTTCGAGATTAAACACATAACAATAACAGTAAAAGGTCTTTCCTATTGTTTTCGTTCATATTTTCTTGAAAGTATTTGTTTTAGCCTCTTGTAAAAAAGAAAAAATATATATATATATATATATATATATATATATATATATATATTTTACACTGTGCAACATTCCGACTTTTTTTTTTTTCCTTGCCTAAAATCTGAATGAATGTTATGATACGTATTCAACAATTTGTTCTATTATGCAGGACTTTGAAGCCTTGTTTCTGAAAGTATAAAGACAATCTTCTTTTTATTGTTTTTAAGCCTATGTGTTGCAGCGTTGATTAGGACCGAAGTGCTGTAGCTATTATTGTGAATTTAATCTCCCTCTGTCTGTTGTCATATTCGCTCGTGTTCCCATTACTGTTATATCAAATGGCGTTTTCATTGTTGCTATTATTAGAACGTTTACCGCTTTCCTCGCTATTCTAAGCATTATTTTTCATTGTAGTCCTGGCGTCTGTGTGTGTCTTTTCTTATTGTGTTTGTGTGTGTGTGTGTTTGTGTCTGTGTGTGTCTTTTCTTATTGTGTTTGTGTGTGTGTGTGTGTGTGTGTGTGTGTGTGTAATTTTATATGTACACCTGTTTTTCTAAATGCGTATGTGTGTGGTTGTGGCTTATGAAGGCGTTTACTTATTTATGTATGTATGTATGTATGTATGTATATACGCGTGAATGCGTATCTAAACGAATGGTTTGTACGTAGGATTTATGTCTGTGTGCATGTCTCTTTGTGCGTGTATGGGAAAGGGGAGACTAAAAAAAAAAAAAAAAAAAAAGGAAAAAAAAAATCTTCACACAAAACAAACACAAAAAAACGCATCACATTTAGCACTGCAGACATTAACACCCCATAACCCCTTTGTTACCCTCC
>BOPN01000318.1:537128-544628 GCA_017312705.2 Penaeus japonicus | reverse complement strand
AAGTCATTTTAATATTCTTTAATAAATTGAATTCCCACTCATTTTTAGACATTTCTGGTCTTTTTCCCACCAACCTAAGAGCACTCGAGTGTGATGGAAATAGAGTTTTCTCACCCCCCCCCTCTCTCTCTCTTTCTCTCTTTCTCTTTCTCTTTCTCCCTCTCTCTCTCTCTCTCTCTCTCTCTCTCTCTCTCTCTCTCTCTCTCTCTCTCTCTCTCTCTCTCTCTCTCTCTCTCTCTCTCTCTCTCTCTCTCTCTCTCTCTCTCTCTCTCTCTATCATTCTCTCTCTATCTATCTATCTCTCTCTATCTCTCTCTATCTCTATCTCTCTCTATCTCTATCTCTCTCTCTCTCTCTCTCTCTCTCTCTCTCTCTCTCTCTCTCTCTCTCTCTCTCTCTCTCTCTCTCTCTCTCTCTCTCTCTCTCTCTCTCTCTCTCTCTCTCTCTCTCTCTCTCTCTCTCTCTCTCTCTCTCTCTCTCTCTCTCTCTCTCTCTCTCTCACGCGCGCTCTCTCTCTCTGTCGCTGGGGAGAGAGGGCAGTTGTTACCCTTGCTTGGATTAATGCCTCTTGGATTACCGAACCGTCTTTATCTACAGCGCCTTTGGCAGCATAGTATTTGGTCGTGAGACCGTGATTATTCTGGTCTCAATAGTAGATGTAGATGACATTTTTTATACGACTGATTGAACAGAATCAGTGACTCGTTTGAGACAGAAATAATTCCCAGACAGACATAGACATGTTTTCCTTCCCTTCCTTTTGTGTCTTTTGGTATTGTAACAACTACAAAGTATGTATACAACTCTTAGAGTATCCTCTTATGTCTTTGAATAAAGATATGATTGAAAGTCAAGTAAACTGAATGGAGTAAGAGTTGACGAAAGGCATTGTAAGATTTGGAGTTCATAAAGAATAAATCGGTGATATACATAACTAAAGTACTTTAACTAAAGAAGTCATTATATAAGCGAAACTAGTTGAACCCTTCTATATGGGCGAGATTCCCATAAACACATTCATCCTGTTCATAAACCATGTAGCTATGTTAATTCACTCACTCAAATAACAACATTAGACTCTACACTCACACACACACATACACACACACACACACACACATACGCACACACAAAAAAACACATACACAAAAACAAACATACACACACACACACGCAAACAAACACACACACGAAAACAAACATACACACACACACGCAAACAAAAACAAACACACACACAAACAAACACACACACACACACACCCACACACTTGCTGTTCCTTCTTTCTATAACTCTTCAGACACAATAAGTCTCCAAAGAAGGTAATACATAATTCCCAAATAATTGACTGGGTGATTGTAGTGACAATGTTACTACTCTTACGCAAAAGTTTTAGTGGGACCGTTGTCTGATAGCAATAGTTTTCAAACGGAATGAAGGACAGTGAAAAACATTTGCTGAATACTCCTTGTAAGTCTGGAGTTATTTAACAATAAGAGATAAGAGAGATAATGATAGGAACTACTTAATAATAAGAGAGATAATAATAGGAACTACTTGATAATAAGAGATAAGAGAGATAATAATAGGAACTACTTAATGATAAGAGATAAGAGAGATAATAATAGGAACTACTTAATAATAAGAGATAAGAGAGATAATAATAGGAACTACTTAATGACAAGAGTTTAGAGAGATAGTAATAGGAACTACTTAATGATAAGAGATAAGAAAGATAATAATATGAACTGCTTAATGATAAGAGATAAGAGAGGTAATGATAGGAACTACTTAAGGATAAGAGATAAGAGAGATAATAATAGGAACTATTTAATAATAAAAGATAAGAGAGATAATAATAGGAACTACTTAATAATAAGAGATAAGAGAAAGAATTCGCTGTTATACATATACGAAACTGAATTAACTGAAAGATAAGGATAACTGAGTTCCTAATAGATTAATGAAAGGATGCAGTAAGAAAATATGAATTAAATTCGTTGATGATATATTTTCGTGAATTGAAACAAAAGAAAACGGCAATCATGAGACAAAATCATGAATATATCAGTTCGTTGTAGTTGAATAAATAGAAAGGTTTAAATTTAGCGAAATTTCCAATGCTAATTGAACGATGAATTGCGAGTGAATAATGAATTTTAGTGATAAATAATGGGAAATAATAAGTGTAACGATAATGTCTTAGAGATTATACAGAAAAAAATACAGAAAAAATACACGTATCGCACTCAGTTGACTTTTAAACTAATGCAATATCAAGGGTAAAATACAATTATAATGTATTTCCTTGTCATAATTAAAAAAGCTTTTGAGTGTGAATGCAAGAAATGCAAGAATTCAAAATGGCGACGAACTGACAGCTACTTTCTCTGTATAACCTTAAGTTAAGGCGAACGCAATCACCCCCTTAATGAATTAATAAATAAAATGGAAATACCGATCACCAATAAGAAAGTAACACATGTAAACAAGAACGAAATAAAGATGTCAGTTTTTTCCCCAGACATAACCACCCGGTAGAATTCACATTAAGAAAAAAAAAAAAAAAAAAAAAAAAAAAAAAAAAAAAAGCTTAACACCCTAATGGGGGGAGAGTTAAGAAGTAAAAGTAGACCCATGTGTGTGGATCACGTGATTTTTCAATAAAGCGCTGAATTTCACGTGGTCTAAGTGTCTCAAAACCCTGTGCTTGCGAATATATTGTTATATGAATCAAGCAAGTCCACAAAATGACTATGAAGATATTTGTTCGTCAGTGGATCTATACACGACGTAGCCATACATACATAACCATGATTCAGCGTTAAAAAAAAAAAAGAAGGGAGGGGGGGGAGTGGGTAGAGCGGAGAAGAGGGGAAATGTGTTGAAAATGGAGAGGTTTGGGGGGGGGGGGAAGGTAGGGGAAGATGGAGAGGTAGGATGTGGAAAAAGGAGGGGGAGGGGCTAGGGGATACGGAAGGAAGGGGAGATTCAGGAAGGGAACAATTGAGGATAGAGGGAGTGGGGAGAGATTAAAAAGCAAGGAAGGTGAGGACGAAGGGGAAAGCAAAAGAACTATAAGGAAACGAAAAAGAATAGAAGAGATGATACGAAGGATCTGAGCACTGGGAGTATCGTAGTATTTCCATCTCGTGCACAGAAAGTTGTACACATGAATAACGTGGAAGTTAAACACGATGGGAGAACTCCGTAGACTTTATGTCGCCGACAGATAAAACTCGTAAAAACTACATTACCATTTTTATCATCAGCATTGTTATCATTATTATTGTTATCATCTTTCATTATTTTTATCATTATTCTTGTTGTCATTACAATCATAATCATTAGTATCATCATTATAGTTCGCATCTCCTCTTATTATAATGCATTTTCTTCATCTTTCTCTCTCCCGGCCTACGTTGCGCAATACCCGCTTGTTATTACAATAGAATACTATCTATGTTTATCTATATCTATTTCTCGAATTCGCTCAATCGTTCACTCTTCTCTTCGCTCATTCTATTGCTCTCTCTCTCTCTCTCTCTCTCTCTCTCTCCTTCTCTCTCTCTTTCTCTCTTTCTCTTTCTCTCTCTCTCTCTCTCTCTAACTCTCTCTCATTCTTTCTGTCTTTCTCTTTCTCTCTCTCCCTCCCCCCCCTCTCTCTCTCTCTCTCTCTTTATTCTATATTCTCTCTCTCTGTCTTTCTCTCTCCCTCTCTCTCTCTCTCTCTCTCTCTTTCTCTCTTTCTCTCTCTCTCTCTCTCTTTCTCTATTCTCTCTCTCTCTCTCTCTCTCTCTCTCTCTCTCTATTTTTCTCTCTCTTTCTCTCTTTCTCTCCCTCTCTACCTCAGAAACAAAGTAGAAACAGTAGAAACAAAAATAAAAATGCTCGTTATACTCGAACAGCCCTTCTGATAGTTGATACTTCATATCGAATATACAGAGTACATTTTGAAATTATTTTCTATACATTTTCATGCTTGGTTTAGTATTCCCGTTTGGACAAAAGGGATATAGATACTCTTTCAGATACACATATATCTGTTGCGCTACCTAAGAAATGTTTGCATGGGCTTTTAGGACTCTTTTCATAGTTGTATAACACTACATAACTTTTATGAAAACAGTTAAACGGTATCTTTATTTTGAAGATAAATATTTTGTTCAATTTTTCTTTCGTTTTTTGGTCATAACTAATGATTGATTGCTGATCATATTCAAAATAATCTGTGTATTCTCTTTCCCCTATACTCACTTTTATCATCATCATCATTTCTATTATCATCATTATTGTTAGTGTAGCGTATGTCTGTCTTCACACCTGTATTTTCACTATGTTTCTTGTTCATCCCCGTCAAGAGATTTGCAAAATGATAGCGTCTACCACCACCCGTTTAATGCGTACAGGGACGAGGGTTTTCAATAGGAAGATAATTGTGTGATAAGGAGAGTGGAAAGGAGGGATAAAAAAAGTATACGTGATGGAGTGTATGTTGTGTATGATGTGTATGATGTGTATGATGTGTATACAGCGAGACAAAGAATGGGAATAACGTGACCTGAGCGCGGAGGACGAGCACGTGAATTTCACCACGTGTGGAGGGTTTCAATTATGACTATCCTTATGTAATATCGATGATTTACTGAGCAAGTTCGTATCAGAAAACCGGGAAATTTATCATATAGACAAACTGAGCTTGTCAGTAGGTTACTATTAATATCATTAAAATACTCAGATACTTAAGGTGATTTGATAAAAGGTTGGAATATAAATATATATATTTATATATAAATATATATATATATATATATATATATATATATATATATATATATATATACATATATACATATATCTATCTATCTATATATATGTATGTATATATATATATATATATATGTGTGTGTGTGTGTGTGTGTGTGTGTGTGTGTGTGTGTGTATTGCAGGAATAGATTAACACAAAGAATGCCGCTCGCACACGGAATCTCCGAGAAACCACTCCACGAGTTAAAAGTTATAAAAAGAAAACTTGGTAAAAATGAAAGCAACAAATTTAAATATTCAATCAAACTCGATCATAAACTCATCTCAAATAATATATTGCCACTTATAATTACCATCTCACGACCTTCAGGCGACAACTCACAGTAAATCCGAAACGAAAAATCACAAGATCAGGAAATATAAAAGAGAGGGGAGAGAACAACTCAATCCGGAGTGTATCCTTCTGCCCTTTTTGGAAGAAGGTCGGGATATTTGAACCCAGGTCACCCAAAGGAGGTTAAATCAAGGGGGGGAATCCTACGTATTTTAGGATTACTCTATATGTACTTCTTGGCGAAAATACTCTTGTAAACACCTCTAACTACATTGTGGCAATAAGTTATAATCCATAAAATCATGAAATGTAAAAATATAAAGAGTAAAAAGATATATAAAATTTAAGCTTAAAAAGAAAACGTTAAGCTAGACTTAGATAGTCAAAATTTTCAGATTAGAATAATTTCTTAAACCTGTGCTTCATTGCTAGACTTAGAATCAGTGGAGTATGTATGTAGAAAATTTATATAAAAATTTCGGACATTTTTAACATATATCTCCAGCTCCCGGGGCATCTGGGGCTCAAGGGCACAAAACAAGATAGCTTCTCCTCTTAATAGTTTCTGAGCACTGGGAGTATCGTAGTATTTCCATCTCGTGCACAGAAAGTTGTACACATGAATAACGTGGAAGTTAAACACGATGGGAGAACTCCGTAGACTTTATGTCGCCGACAGATAAAACTCGTAAAAACTACATTACCATTTTTATCATCAGCATTGTTATCATTATTATTGTTATCATCTTTCATTATTTTTATCATTATTCTTGTTGTCATTACAATCATAATCATTAGTATCATCATTATAGTTCGCATCTCCTCTTATTATAATGCATTTTCTTCATCTTTCTCTCTCCCGGCCTACGTTGCGCAATACCCGCTTGTTATTACAATAGAATACTATCTATGTTTATCTATATCTATTTCTCGAATTCGCTCAATCGTTCACTCTTCTCTTCGCTCATTCTATTGCTCTCTCTCTCTCTCTCTCTCTCTCTCTCTCCTTTCTCTCTCTCTTTCTCTCTCTCTCTTTCTCTCTCTCTCTCTCTCTCTCTCTCTCTCTCTCTCTCTCTCTCTCTCTCTCTCTCTCTCTCTCTCTCTCTCTCTCTCTCTCTCTCTCTCTCTCTCTCTCTCTCTCTCTCTCTCTTCTCTCTCTCTCTCTCTCTCTCTCTCTTTCTCTCTCTCTATCTTTCTCTCTCTCTCCTCTCTCTCTCTCTCTCTCTCTCTCTCTCTCTCTCTCTCTCTCTCTCTCTCTCTCTCTCTCTCTCTCTCTCTCTCTCTCTCTCCTTCTCTCTCTCTCTCTCTCTCATCTTATCTCATCTCACTCTCCTCGATAAGAGAAAGGGAGAAGAAAAGGTAAGTCAATAAGAATCAAGTATTAGAATGAAATCTCATGCTTGAGGTAAAAGCACTTTTCATTTCACTAGGAGAGCGAGAGAGAAAGAAAGAGAGAGAAGGCGGGGGATGAAAGAGAGAGAGGAATAGAGAAAGAGAAATAAAGAAAAATAGAGGGTAGGAGGGAAGAGAAAGAGATAGAAAGGGGGAGGGGAGAGCGAGAGAGAAAGAGAGAGAGAAGATAGGGGAAAGAGATAGAGAATGAAAGGGGGAGAGAGAGAGAGAGAGAGAGAGAGAAAGAAAGGGGGAAGGCGGGGGAGAGCGAGAGAGAAAGAAAGAGGGAAGGCGGGGGAGAGAGAGAGAAAGAAAGGGGGAAGGCGGAGGAGAGAGAGAGGGAGAAAGAAAGGGGGAAGGCGGGGGAGAGCGAGAGAGAAAGAAAGAGGGAAGGCGGGGGAGAGAGAGAGAAAGAAAGGGTGAAGGCGGGGGAGAGCGAGAGAGAAAGAAAGGGGGAAGGCGGGGGAGAGCGAGAGAGAAAGAAAGGGGGAAGGCGGGGGAGAGCGAGAGAGAAAGAGGAATAAAGAAAGATAGAAAGTAGGAGGGGAGAGAAAGAGAAAGAAAGGGGGAGGGCGGGGGAAAGCGAGAGGAGAGAGAGGAATAGAGAAAGAGAAATAAAGAAAGATAGAGGGTAGGAGTAGAGAGAAAGGGGGAGGGGGAGAGCGAGAGAGAAGATAGGAGGGGAGAGAGATAGATAGGGAGAAAAGTTTGTCTTTGTTCCTCAAATGTAAAAATTAGTTTAGAATAAAAAAGAGAAGTTTGAATGAGAAACGTAATGACTAAAAGAATAATAATTTCGATTGAATATAAGAAGCAAATGAAAATATAGAGATAAAAGTGAGGATCACACAAGAAGTGAAAAAAAGAAAGAGGAATACAAGAAAAGATAGACAAACAGTCTATCGGAAGGGGAGATAGCGAGAGAGAAAGAAAGAAAGAAAGAACAACACAGAGAAGCGGGAGGAAAAAATCGAGATGATTAGAAAAAAAAAAAAATGAAAATAAA
>BOPN01000318.1:519628-524628 GCA_017312705.2 Penaeus japonicus | reverse complement strand
TACTCCCACTTCCTTCTTTTCTTTTCTTTTTTCTTCCCCTCTTCATCTTGTTCCTCTTTTTTCATTTTTCTTGTCTCTCTTCCTCTTACTCCCGTTCGTCTTTTTTCATTCTTTGTTATAAATTATCTATTCTTTCTCCGCCTTCTCCTTTTACTTTCTTCTTTTTCTCCTCTTCACTCTCCTGCTCGTCCTCTTCTTCCTCTCCTCCCTCCCCCTCCTCCTCCTCTTCTCTGTCTCATCCTCCCCTATTTCTCCTCTTCCTTCTCCTCCTCCTTCATTTTCTTCCCTCTCGTTCTTTTCCTCGTCCTATTCCTCTCCTTGCCCTTTCTCTTGTTGTTATTGTTCTTCTTCTCTTCTTTCACCTTCTTTTCCCCTTTCTCCTCCTCCTCCCCCTCTACCTCCTCTTCCTCCTCCCTTTCCTTCTCCTCTTCCCCCTCCCCTTTCTCTTCCCCCCCTTTCTCTTCCCCTCACCCTCCTCCCTCTTCCCCCCTTCCCTTTCCTCCTTCCCCCAACCCCTTCCCCACTCCCCCTCTCCCCTTTCCCCCTCCCCCCATCCCCCTTACCCCCTCCTTTAGATGACAGACCTGACAGCTCATATTGGCATCCTGAAGCACGGACAGAAAGCAGCTGATGAAGCCCCGTGTTTAAAAGCTGGTCTGTTCTCTCGGAGGGGAAAAGAGCGCAGAGGGTAAACATAAAACTGTTCTTAATATCTCGGGAGATTATCCTCTGACGTCAGAGGGAGGGAGGAGAGAGAGAGAGAGACAGGGAGAAAGAGAGACAGAGAGAGGAGAGAAAAATAAAACAGGGAGAGAGAGAAAGAGAGACAGAGAGAGAAAACAAAACAAAACAGGGAGAGTGAAAAAGAGAGGAAGAGAGACAGAGAGAAAGAGAGACAGAGAGAGAAAAAAAACAGGGAGAGTGAAAAAGATAGAAGGAGAGAAAGAGAGAGGGACAAAAAGGGAGAGTAAAAACGAGAGAAGGAGAGACAGAGAGAGAGAAAAAAAGAAAAGAGAAGGAGAGATAGAGAGAGAAAAAGAAGAGTGAAAGAAAGGATAAGGCAAGGAACATGAATGTATAGACAGAAGAGGGAGAGAAAGAAAGGAGACAAGGGAGAGTTAAAAAGAGTAAGAAGGAGAGACAGAGAAATGAATATAGAAATAGAGAAAAGAAGGGGTAGATTGAGAGAGAGAGAAGAGGTGGGGAGAGAGAGAGAGAGGAAAAAGAAAACAGAGAGAGAGAGAGAGAGAAAGAGAGAGAGAGAGAGAGCGAATGAGAGAGACAAAGACATAGACAGGGAGAGAGAGAGAGAGAGAGAGAGCGAAAAAAAGAAAGAAAGAGAAAGATTGAAAAAAAGAAAGAGAGAGAAAGAGAAAGATCGAAAAAAAGAAAGAGAGAAAAAGCGAAAAAGAAAAAGAGAGAAAAAACGAAAAAGAGAAAAAGAAAGAAAGAGCGAAATAGAAGTCCTAACGGCATCGAGTTATCGGCGTCTCTCTAAGGTGATCGCAGTCCTGTTTTGTATTTCCATTACGAGTAAACGAATCACATTCTCCATTGGGTATCATCTGGGACTCGTCTGGCCTGTGTACCTCGCTGTGCTTTACCTTTTTTATATCTCTCTGTCTGTCTGTTTGTCTGTCTGTCTGTCTGTCTGTTTGTCTGTCTGTTTTGTCTATTTGTCTGTCTGTCTATTTGTCTGTCTGTTTGTCTGTCTGTTTGTCTGTCTGCCTTTTTGCCTGTCTGTCTGTCTATTTGTCTGTCTGTCTGTTTGTCTGTCTGTTTGTCTGTCTGTTTGTCTGTCTGTCTGGCTTTTGTCTGTCTGTCTGTTTGTCTATTTGTCTGTCTGTCTGTTTGTCTGTCTGTCTATCTGTTTGTCTGTCTGTCTGTCTATTTGTCTGTCTGTCTGTCTATTTGTCTGTCTGCCTGTCTGTCTATTTGTCTGTCTGTCTGTCTATTTGTCTGTCTGTCTGTCTGTCTATTTGTCTGCCTGTCTATCTATTTGTCTGTCTGTCTGTCTTTTTGTCTGTCTGTCTGTCTGCCTTTTTGTCTCTGTCATTGTTTCTTTCTCTGTCTCTGTTTCTGTTACTGTTTGTGTATGTCTCTGTCTATGTTTGTTTCTATGTTTGTCTGTCTCTCACCTCCTCCCATCCTCTCTCTCTTTCTCTCTCTCTCTCCCTCCCCCCTTTCCCCTTTTTTTTCTCTCTCTTTTTTTCTCTTTCTCCTTCTCCCTAAACCACTCCCTCCCACCCTCTATCTCCCTCTCTCTCCTCCTTAGCCTCTCTTTCCCTCACTCCCTCTCTCTTCCTCTTTCTCCCTCCTCCTCAGCATCTCCCTCCCATCCTCTCTCTCTCTCTCTTTCTCTTCCTCCCACCTTCTCTTTCTCTCTTTCTCTCCTCCTCAGCTTCTCCCTCCCTCCCTCTCTTTCTCTCTTTCTATCTCTCCCTCGGCCTATCCCTCCCCCCCCCCCTTCTCTCTCTCTCTCTCTCTCTCTCTCTCTCTCTCTCTCTCTCTCTCTCTCTCTCTCTCTCTCTCTCTCTCTTTTATTTATCTCTCTCCCTCAACCTCTCCCACCCTCTCCCACCCTCTCTCTCTCCCTTTCTCTCTCTCTCCCCCAGCCTCTCTATCTAAAGAAGAAATAAAAGTGAAAGAAAATTATTTTTTTGAAAATGCCATTCCCTTTGCTTTTGTCGAATACAAGGATTCCTTTGAGTTGCTTAGAACGCTATGCTTTTCTTGTTCCTAGGATCACCATGTGCAGTGTGGAGATGTAGCCTGCATTATCCTACTGTTGGAAATGATTTTTTTTTTTTTTTTTTTTTTTTTTTTTTTTTCTTTTTTTTTTTTTTTTTTTTTTTTTTTTTTTTTGATTTTTTTTTTTTTTTTTTTTTTTTAATCTTTATCCTTTTTTTATTATTCATTTCTATTTTATTATTCATGTTTATTTTATTTTTATTTTATTATTCATTATTATTCATTCATTTGATTCTTATTTTATTATTCATTATTATTATCATTTTTTATCATTCATTCATCAAAACGACTCTTGAGTGAGCAAAGGGACACACTGGCCTTGAAACGGCGCCGACTTTGACCTGTGTACTCTGGTTGTGGTTGTAGACTCTGTTGTATGAATGGATGGCCACACGGTTTCGTATGAGTCTCTGACTACTGCTTGAAAGCGCCGTTGGTGTTGATATTGAGTGAGTGATCTTTTGATTTCTTTATCTCTCTCTTTCGCTTTTTCTTTCTCTTTCTCTTTTTCAATATTTTTCTCTTTCTTTATCTCTTTCTCTTTCTCTCTCTCTATCTATCTATCTATATATATCTATCTATCTCTTTCTAACTTTCTCTTTCTCTCTATCTATCTATCGATCAATCTATCTATCTATCTCTATCTCTCTCTCTCTCTCTCTCTCTCTCTCTCTCTCTCTCTCTCTCTCTCTCTCTCTCTCTCTCTCTCTCTCTCTCTCTCTCTCTTTTCTCTTCTTCTTCTTCTTCTTCTTCTTTCTTCTTCTTCTTCTTCTTCTCTCTTTCTCTCTCTTTTTCTTCTCCTCTCTCTCTCTCTCTCTCTCTCTCTCTCTCTCTCTCTCTCTCTCTCTCTCTCTCTCTCTCTCTCTCTCTCTCCCCCTCTCTCTCTCTCTCTCTCTCTCTAACTCTTCTATTCAATAATTGTTTCGTCGTAAATGACAAATGACATTTCATATACCCAGGGTCTTCCTGATTATAAATCATTATGCTTATTGATGCCATTAGTGTGTCCATCATCTGTCAATAGCTGTCAATCATTAAATCGTTTGATGAGGAATAATATGATGTGTTAATTGTTAGTTGTTGTTGGATGTTGACTTGATACACATGTTCACAATAATAGGTGTGAGCTTGATACCTGACGTTATATAATTCCTTTGTAGATTGATATCATAAGGACTCTGTTTTGATAGTTAGATAATTAGTATCTTGTTCAGTATCTTTTACCATTTTCAACAGTTAGATAACAGGTAGATAATATTTATTCAACAGATGATATCAAAAGTTGATATTAGGTGATATCAAGTTACGATACCCTGTTAAACAATTAGATAATAAATAACAAATAATAAATAATCCATATCCTGTTGAACAATTGGATAACAGTTAGATAATACCTGTTCTACAGTTATATAAACATCACGTAATAATTACAATATTAATTCACGATAGGAAATGAAAACGGGCTAATATAATAACTAACTAGTGGGGTAATACCCAAGAATAATTACAATAAATTGTATAGGATACCTGAATTCATGTTAGTATATACTTCCTAACAATTACAGAACCAATTCAAATTCACGCTTGCAAAAAGCTTATTGCATGAATATTAAAAGCCTTAATTTCAGAACACATGATCTCTATTCTCAGTGATAATATGCAGTACTTATTAATATTAATCTTTTGTATTATGCTTCCGTGCGAAACTGATAATATGTAATAACGCTGTCATTATGAATTTTCAAAAAGATGTTCAAGGTAACTTTGGTCTAGCACTGCTAACATGAATGGTTAGTCAAGTACCTAAAGATGATAATAATTACCAATTCTAGATAGGATTTATACTAGTTTCGCCTTATTTCTAAAGACTACTCGCTAACTGTACTATCTCACAAAAAAAAAATATATATATATATTGATATATAAATAATAGAAATGATATTAACTGATAAAAAAATAAAAATGATATTAATTGATAAATAACAAAAATGATATCAATTGATAAAAAATGAAAATAATATTAATTGATAACAAATAAAAATTAAACATGAAATGAAATTATATAATCAATTATTTTAGTATGAGCAAATAAGATAGTATAATCATTCTTGTATCATAAACAAATATAAACTTAATCAATCTAATACATAGACCCCCCCCCAAAAAAAAAAAAAAAAAAAAAAAAAAGTTAAACATAATCACACCATCCCAATCAAACGACATGACTGAATAATTCTTCACACATAACA
>BOPN01000318.1:499628-502128 GCA_017312705.2 Penaeus japonicus | reverse complement strand
AGTGTATGCGTGTGCACGAGTCTCGAATTATCCTCTGCAAACATCCCAGTAACTTTGTGCTTTGAGGACCTCCTCTGAGCTCTACTTTGATCGTGCGTACACAGATACACAAAGCTCTGCCTCTCTTGAGTCTCCTTGTGTGATTTCATTTGTCGCGGCTTTGGACTTTTTGTGGCCTTTTTGTTGGTTTTGTTTTGATTAATCTCTTTCTGTCTGGTTGTTTGTCGTTTTTTTTCTGTTCTTTCCTTCTTTTTCTCTCTCTTTCTAGTTGTTCATCGCTTTTTTTTTCTCGATTTTTCGGTTTATATTAATTGCTTTATCTCTCCTCCTCCCCCCCCCCCCCCTTTCTCTCTCTATATTTTTCTTTCTATTTACCTTATTCTGCCTCTGTCTTTTTCTTTTCCTCTCTCCTTCTCTTTCTCACCCATTCTACCTTCCTTCCCTTTCCCTGATCTCACCTCCCTCTCCCTTTCCCTCTCCCTTTCCCTCTCCCTTTTCCTCTCCCTCTCCTTCTCCTTCTCCTTCTCCTTCTCCCTCTCCCTCTCCCTCTCCTTCTCTCCCTCTCTCTCCCCCTCCCTCTCCCTCTTCTTCTCCCTCTCCCTCTCCCTCTCCCTCTCCCTCTCCCTCTCCTTCTCCCTCTCCCTCTCCCTCTCCCTCTCCCTCTCCCTCTCCCTCTCCCTCTCCCTCTCTCCCTCTCCCTCTCTCTCTCTCTCCCTCTCTCTCTCTCCCTCTCCCTCTCCCTCTCCCTCTCCCTCTCCTTCTCCCTCTCCCTCTCCCTCTCCCTCTCCTTCTCTCTCTCCCTCTCTCTCTCCCTCTCCCTCTCCCTCTTCTTCTTCTTCTCCCTCTCCCTCTCCCTCTCCCTCTCCCTCTCCCTCTCCCTCTCCCTCTCCCCTCCCTCTCCCTCTTTCTCTCTCTCTCTCTCTCTCCTCTCTCCCTCTCCCTCTCCCTCTCCTTCTCCCTCTCCCTCTCCCTCTCCCTCTCCTTCTCCCTCTCCTTCTCCCTCTCCCTCTCGTTCTCACTCTCCCTATCTTTCCCTCTCTCTCCCTCCCTTTCTTTCCTCTACCTTCCTCCCTCTCCTTCCCTCTCCCTCTCCCTCTCCTCTCTCTCTCTCTCTCCCCCTCCCTCTCCCTCTTCTTCTCCCTCTCCCTCTCCCTCTCCTTCTCCCTCTCCCTCTCCTTCTCCTTCTCCCTCTCCCTCTCCCTCTCCTTCTCCTTCTCCCTCTCCTTCTCCCTCTCCCTCTCTCTCTCCCTCTCCCTCTCCCTCTCTCTCTCCCTCTTTCCTCCCTGTACCTCCCTCCTTCTTCTTCTTCCTCTTCCTCTCCCTCTCCCACTCTTTTTTCTTCCCTCTCCCTCCCGTCCCTCCCCCTACCTTCCTTCTTCTTCCCCTTCCTCCCTCCCTCCCTCTTCCTCTCCCTCTCCCCCCCCCTCCCTCCCGTCCCTCCCTCTTTCTCCCTACCTTCCTCTCCTTTCCTCTTTCCTCCTCTTCCTCTCCCTTTTCCTCTCCCTCTCCCACTCCCTCTCTCACTCTCCCTTCCCCCCCTCCCCCCCAGTGCGGCCGGCCTCCCTCCTGTATCTGACTAAGCCCGCGACTTGTATAGTTTATAATTTATTAGATTAAAGACGCCCACGGTGAAGGCATCTTTAATCCGATCGACAGTGCGTGGGCGTCCGTTTTGTCAAGAACTTTCCACATTTTGAAAAGGAAATCATATTTTTTCGGAATATTTCCCAAGGGAAGTATTATGATATAAGCTTGTGTAGAATGTGGTCACTAAATTGATTGCATGATGGATTCTGATATGTATGCATATACTTACACAGACATACACACACACACACACACGCACACACACACACACACGCACACACACACACGCACATACACACACACATATATATATATTTATATATATATATATATATATATATATATATATATATATATATATATATATATATAGAGAGAGAGAGAGAGAGAGAGAGAGAGAGAGAGAGAGAGAGAGAGAGAGACAGAGAGAGAGAGAGAGAGAGAGAGAGAGACAGAGAGAGAGAGAGAGAGAGATTGATATGGATATAAATCGTTGTAAAAGTATGTGTGTGTGTGTGTGTGTGTGTGTGCGTGCGTGTGTGTGTATATATATATATACATATATATATGTATATATATATATATATATATATATATATATATATATGTATATATATATACAAATATGATAGTTCCAATGATGGCAACGATAAAAATGATAACAATAACAATTACCACAAATCAGGATAAGCAATCAAACCGAACAGCAATCAATATCATTCCAAAACAGATGAATAAACCAAATAATTATCAACGTTGCTTCCTAAGACCATAGTAAGTGAAGACACCGATCTCCCCCCCCACCCTCCTACCCCCCTCTCCCTCCACCCCCCACCCACCCCTCATCCCTCACCCCCATATACTAAGTGAGATACATGAGGGCGGGAAACCTCCGTTCTTCTTAATTCATGAG
>BOPN01000318.1:482128-494628 GCA_017312705.2 Penaeus japonicus | reverse complement strand
CTCTCTCATATAACGGATATGTCTCTCGTATAACGGTAATATGTCTCTCTCGTATAACATTCATGTCTCTCTCATATAACATATGTCTCTCTCGTATAACAGATGTGTCTCTCTCGTATAACGTATATGTCTCTCTCGCATAACATATATGTCTCTCTCGTATAACGGATATGTCTCTCTCGTATAACGTATATGTCTCTCTCGCATAACATATATGTCTCTCTCGTATAACATATATGTCTCTCTCGTATTACGTATATGTCTCTCTCGTATAACATTTATGTCTCTCTCGTATAACGGATGTATCTCTCTCGTATAACGGATATGTCTCTCTCGTATAACGGATATTTCTCTCTCGTATAACTGATAATATCTCTCTCGTATAACAGATATGTCTCTCTCGTATAACGGATATGTCTCTCTCGTATAACCGATATGTCTATCTCGTATAATGTATATGTCTCTCTCGTATAACATATATATCTCTCACATATAACGGATATGTCTCTCTCGTATAACATATATTTCTCTCTCATATAACGGATATGTCTCTCTCTTATAACGGATATGTCTCTCTCGTATAACATATATGTCTCTCTCGTATTACGTATATGTCTCTCTCGTATAACATTTATGTCTCTCTCGTATAACGGATATGTCTCTCTCGTATAACGTATATGTCTCTCTCGCATAACATATATGTCTCTCTCGTATAACGGATATGTCTCTCTCGTATAACGGATATGTCTCTCTCGTATAACGTATATGTCTCTCTCGCATAACATATATGTCTCTCTCGTATAACGGATATGTCTCTCTTATAACGGTATAACAGATGTGTCTCTCTCATATAATGGATATGTCTCTCTCCTCTCGTATAATGGATATGTCTCTCTCCTCTCGTATAATGGATATGTCTCTCGTATAACATATATGTCTCTCTCGTATAACGGATGTGTCTCTCTCGTATAACGGATATGTCTCTCTCGTATAACGGATATATATCTCTCGTATAACAGATATGTTTCTCTCGTTTAACGGATATGTCTCTCTCATATAACGCATATGTCTCTCTCATATAACAGATATGTCTCTCTCGTTTAACGGATATGTCTCTTTCGTATAACGGATATGTCTCTCTCGTTTAAAATATGTCTCTCTCGTATAACGGATATGTTTCTCTCGTATAACGGATATGTCTCTCTCCTCTTGCATAACGGATATGTCTCTCTCGTATAACGGATATGTCTCTCTCGTATAACTCTCTCCTTTCGCATAACAGATATGTCTCTCTCGTATAACGGATATGTCTCTCTCGTATAACGGATATGTCTCTCTCGTATGACGGACATGTCTCCCTCGTATAAAGGATATGTCTCTCTCGTATAACATACATATCTCTCTCATATAATGGATGTGTCTCTCTCGTATAACGGATGTGTCTCCCTCGTATTACAGATATATCTCTCTCGTATAATGGATATGTCTCCCTCGTATAACAGATGTGTCTCTAGTATAAAGGTTTTTTCTCTCTCGTATAATGTATATGTCTCTCTCGCATAACATATATGTCTATCTCATATAACGGATGTGTCTCTCTCGTATAACGGATATGTATCTCTCATATAACAGATATGTTTCTCTCTTATAACAGATATGTCTCTCTCGTATAACATATATGTCTCTCTTGTATTACATATATGTCTCTCTCGTATAACGGATGTCTCCCTCGTATAACGAATATGTCTCTCTCGTATAACAGATATGTCTCTCTCGTATAACATATATTTCTCTCTCGTATAACATATGTCTCTCTCGTATAACGGATATGTATCTCTCGTATAACGTATATGTCTCTCTCGTATAACATATATGTCCCTCTCGTATAACAGATATGTCTCTCTCATATAACATATATGTCTCTCTCATATAACGGATATGTCTCTCGTATAACGTATATGTCTCTCTCGCATAACTTATATGTCTCTCTCGTATGACGTATATGTCTCTCTCGTATAACGGATATGTCTCTCTCGTATAACGTATATGTCTCTCTCGCATAACATATATGTCTCTCTCGTATGACGTATATGTCTCTCTCGCATAACATATATGTCTCTCTCGTATAACATATATGTCTCTCTCGTATTACGTATATGTCTCTCTCGTATAACATTTATGTCTCTCTCGTATAACGGATGTATCTCTCTCGTATAACGGATATGTCTCTCTCGTATAACGGATATTTCTCTCTCGTATAACTGGTAATATCTCTCTCGTATAACAGATATGTCTATCTCGTATAATGTATATGTCTTTCTCGTATAACATATATATCTCTCACATATAACGGATATGTCTCTATCGTATAACATATATTTCTCTCTCATATAACGGATGTGTTTCTCTCTTATAACGGATATGTCTCTCTCGTATAACATATATGTCTCTCTCGTATTACGTATATGTCTCTCTCGTATAACATTTATGTCTCTGTCGTATAACGGATATGTCTCTCTCGTATAACGTATATGTCTCTCTCGCATAACATATATGTCTCTCTCGTATAACGGATATGTCTCTCTCGTATAACGTATTTGTCTCTCTCGCATAACATATATGTCTCTCTCGTATAACGGATATGTCTCTCTCGTATAACATTTATGTCTCTCTCGTATAATGGATATGTCTCTCTCGTATAACGGATATGTCTCTCTCATATAACGTATATGTCTCTCTCGCATAACATATATGTCTCTCTCCTATAACATATATGTCTCTCTCATATTACGTATTTGTCTCTCTCGTATAACATTTATGTCTCTCTCGTATAAGGGATGTATCTCTCTCATATAACGGATATGTCAATCTCGTATAACTGATAATATCTCTCTCGTATAACAGATATTTCTCTCTCATATAACGGATATGTCTCTCTCGTATAATGTATATGTCTCTCTCGTATAACATATATATCTCTCTCATATAACGGATATGTCTCTCTCGTATAACATATATTTCTCTGTCGTATAACGGATATATTTCTCTCGTATAACGGATATATCTCTCTCGTAAAACGGATATGTCTCTCTCGTATAATGGATATGTCTCTCTCGTATAACATATATATCTCTCTCATAGCATACATATCTCTCTCGTATAACGGATATGTCTCTCTTATAATGGATGTGTCTCTCTCGTATAATGGATATGTGTCTCTCCTCTCGCATAACGGATATGTCTATCGTATAACGGATATGTCTCTCTCGTATAACGGATATGTCTCTCTCGTATAATGTATATGTCTCTCTCGCATAACATATATGTCTCTCTCGTATAACATATATGTCTCTCTCAGACATTTATAAGTCTCTCTCGTATAACATTTATGTCTCTCTCGTATAACGGATTTATCTCTCTCGTATAACGGATATGTCTCTCCCGTATAACGGATATTTCTTCGCATAACTGATAATATCTCGCATAACAGATATGTCTCTCTCGTATAACGGATGTGTTACTCTCATATAACGAATATGTCTCTCTCATATAACATATATGTCCCTCTCGTATAAAGGATATGTCTCTCTCATATAACATATGTCTCTCTCGTATAACAGATGTGTCTCTCTCATATAACATATATACCCTCTCTATATAACGGGATATGTCTCGCATAACGTATAGGTCTTCCTCGTATAACATTCATGTCTCTCTCATATAACATATGTCTCTCTCATATAACATAGTCTTCTCGTATAACATATATGTCTCTCTCATATAACATATATGTCTCTCTCATATAACGGATATGTCTCTTTAGCATAACGTATAGGTCTCTCTCCTCAGATAACATTCATGTCTCTTTCGTATAACGTATAGGTCTCTCTCGTATAACATTCATGTCTCTCTCGTATAACAGATGTGTCTCTCTCGTATAACATATATGTCTCTCTCATATAACGGATATGTCTCTCATATAACGAGTATGT
This sequence comes from Penaeus japonicus, assembly GCA_017312705.2. NCBI lineage: Eukaryota > Metazoa > Arthropoda > Malacostraca > Decapoda > Penaeidae > Penaeus > Penaeus japonicus. The sequence goes on along the minus strand of BOPN01000318.1, from coordinate 490,636 downwards.
CTCTCTCGTATAACAGATGTGTCTCTCTTGTATAACATATATGTCTCTCTCATATAACGGATATGTCTCTCATATAACGTATATGTCTCTCTCGCATAACATATATGTCTCTCTCGTATCACGTATATCTCTCTCTCGCATAACATATATGTCTCTCTCGTATAACATATATGTCTCTCTCGTATTACGTATATGTCTCTCTCGTATTACGTATATGTCTCTCTCGTATAACGTTTATGTCTCTCTCGTATAACGGATATATATCTCTCGTATAACGGATTTGTCTCTCTCGGTTAATGGATATGTCTCTCTCGTATAACAGATATGTCTCTCTCATATAACATATATGTCTCTCTCGTATAACATATATGTCTCTCTCGTATAACGGATATGTCTCTCTCGTATGATATATATGTCTCTCTCATATAACGCATGTGTTTCTCTCTTATAACGGATATGTCTCTCTCGTATAACAGATGTGTGTGTCTCATATAACATATATGTCTCTCTCATATAACGGATATGTCTCTCGTATAATGGATATGTCTCTCTCGTATAACAGATATGTCTCTTTCGTATAACATATATGTCTCTCTTGTATAACGAATGTGTCTCTCATATAAAAGTTTTTTTCTCTCTCGTATAACGTATATGTCTCTCTCCCATAACATATATGTCTATCTGTATAATGATGTCTCCTGTATAACGGATATACCTCTCATATAACAGATATGTTTCATTCTTATAACAGATATGTCTCTCTCGTATAATGTATATGTATCTCTTGTATTACATATATGTCTCTCTCTTATAACGGATATGTCTCCCTCGTATAATGGGTATGTCTCTCTCGTATAACGGATATGTCTCTCTCGTATAACGGGTAAGTCTCTCTCGTATAACATATGTTTCTCTTGTATAACGGATATGTATCTCTCGCATAACATATATGTCTCTCTCGTATAACATATATGTCCCTCTCGTATAACGGATATGTCTCTCTCATATAACATATGTCTCTCTCGTATAACAGATGTGTGTCTCGTAAAACGGATAATTATCTCTCATATAATGGATATGTCTCTCTCATATATTGGATATGTCTCTCTCGTATAACATATATGACTCTCTCTTATAACATACATATCTCTGTTGTATAACGGATGTGTCTCTCGTATAACGGATAATTATCTCTCGTATAATGGTTATGTCTTTCTCGTATATTGGATATGTCTCTTTCGTATAACTGATATGTCTCTTTTGTATAACGGATATGTCTCTCTCGTATAACAGATATGTCTCTCTCGTATAACAGATATGTCTTTCTCGTATAACCGTTGTGTCTCTCATATAATGGATATGTCTCTCTCCTATCATATAATGGATATGTCTCTTGTATAATATATATGTCTCTCTCATATAACGGATGTGTTTCTCTCGTATAATGTATATGTCTCTCTCGTATAACATTCATGTCTCTCTCATATAACATATGTCTCTCTCGTATAACAGATGTGTCTCTCTCGTATAACATATATGTCTCTCTCATATAACGGATATGTCTCTCGTATAACGGATATGTCTTTCTCGTATAACCGTTGTGTCTCTCTCATATAATGGATATGTCTCTCTCCTATCGTATAATAGATATGCCTCTCGTATAATATATAAGTCTCTCTCATATAACAGATGTGTTTCTCTCTTATAACGGATATGTCTCTCTCGTATAACATTTATGTCTCTCTCGTATTACGTATATGTCTCTCTCGTATAACATCTATGTCTCTCTCGTATAACGGATATGTCTCTCTCGTATATCGTATATGTCTCTCTCGCATAACATATATGTCTCTCTCGTATAAAGGATATGTCTCTCTCGTATAAAGTATATGTCTCTCTCGTATAACGTATATGTCTCTCTCGCATAACATATATGTCTCTCTCGTATAACATATATGTCTCTCTCGTATTACGTATATATCTCTCTCGTATAACATTTATGTCTCTCTCGTATAACAGATGTATCTCTCTTGTATAACTGATAATATCTCTCTCGTATAACAGATATATCTCTCTCGTATGACGGATGTGTCTCTCTCGTATAACCGATATGTCTATCTCGTATAATGTATATGTCTCTCTCGTATAACATATATATATCTCACATATAACGGATATGTCTCTCACGTATAACATATATTTCTCTCTCGTATAACGGATTTGTCTCTCTCGGTTAATGGATATGTCTCTCTCGTTTAACAGATATGTCTCTCATATAACATATATGTCTCTCTCGTATAACAGATATGTCTCTCTCGTATAACATATATATTTCTCGTATAACGGATATGTCTCTCTCGTATAATATATATGTCTCTCTCATATAACGGATGTGTTTCTCTCTTATAACGGATATGCCTCTCTTGTATAATATACATGTCTCTCTCGTATTACGTATATGTCTCTCTCGTATAATATTTATGTCTCTCTCGTATAACGGATATGTCTCTCTCGTATAACGTATATGTCTCTCTTGTATAACAGATGTGTGTGTCTCATATAACATATATGTCTCTCTCATATAACGGATATGTCTCTTGTATAACGGATGTGTCTTCCTCGTATTACGGATATATCTCTCTCGTATAATGGATATGTCTCCCTAGTATAACAGATATGTCTCTTTCATATAACATATATGTCTCTCTCGTATAACGGATGTGTCTCTCGTATAAAGGTTTTTTCTCTCTCATATAATGTATATGTCTCTCTCGCATAACATATATGTCTATCTCGTATAACGGATATGTCTCTCTCGTATAACGGATATTTCTCTCTCGTATAACTGATAATATCTCTCTCGTATAACAGATATTTCTCTCTCGTATAACGGATATGTCTCTCCCGTATAACCGATATGTCTCTCTCGTATAATGTATATGTCTCTCTCGTATAACATATATGTCTCTCTCGTATAACGGATATGTCCCTCTCGTATAACATATATTTCTCTCTCGTATAACGGATATGTCTCTCTCGTATAACGGATATATTTCTCTCGTGTAACGGATATGTCTCTCTCGTATAACAGATATGTCTCTCTCGCATAACGGATATGTCTCTCTCGTATAACAAACATATCTCTCTCGTATAACGGATGTGACTATCGTATAACGGATAATTCTCTCTCGTATAATTAATATGTCTCTCTTGTATAACGGTTATGTCTCTCTCGTAAAACGGTTATGTGTCTCTCATATAATGGATATGACTCTCTCCTCTCGTATAATGGATATGTCTCTCGTATAACATATATGTCTCTCTCGCATAACATATATGTATCTCTCATATAACGGATATGTCTCTCTCGTATAAGGTATATGTATCTCTCATATAACGGATATGTCTCTCTCGTATAAGGTATATGTCTCTCTCGCATAACATATATGTCTCTCATATATGACGTATATATTTTTCTCGCATAACATATATGTCTCTCTCGTATAATATATATGTCTCTCTCGAATTACGTATATGTCTCTCTCGTATAACATTTATGTCTCTCTCGTATAACGGATGTATCTCTCTCGTATAACGTATATGTCTCTCTCGTATAACATTTATGTCTCTCTCGTATAACGGATATGTCTCTCTCGTATAACGTATATATCTCTCTCACATAATATATATGTCTCTCTCGTATAACGGATATGTCTCTCTCGTATAACGTATATATCTCTCTCGCATAACATATATGTCTCTCTCATATAACGGATATCTCTCTCTCGTATAACATTTATGTCTCTCTCGTATAACGGATATGTCTCTCTCTCGTATAACATATATGTCTCTCTCTCATAACATATATGTCTCTCTCGTATAATATATTTGTCTCTCGTATTACGTATATGTCTCTCTCGTATAACATTTATGTCTCTCTTGTATAACGGATGTATCTCTCCCGTATAACGGATATGTCTCTCTCGTATAACGGATATTTCTCTCTCGTATAACTGATAATATATCTCTCGTATAACAGATATTTCTCTCTCGTATAACGGATATGTCTCTCTCGTAAAATATATATGTCTCTCTCGTATAACATATATGTCTCTCTCATGTAACGGATATGTCTCTCTCGTATAACATATATTTCTCTCTCGTATAACGGATATGTCTCTCTCGTATAACGGATATATTTCTCTTGTATAACGGATACGTCTCTCTCGTATAACGGATATGTCTTTCTCGTATAACGGATATGTCTTTCTCGTATAACGGATATGTCTCTCTCGTATAACAAACATATCTCTCTCGTTTAACGAATGTGTCTCTCGTATAACATATATTTCTCTCTCGTATAACGGATATGTCTCTCTCGTATAACATATATTTCTCTCTCGTATAACGGATATGTCTCTCTCGTATAACGGATATATTTCTCTTGTATAACGGATATGTCTCTCTCGTATAACGGATATGTCTTTCTCGTATAATGGATATGTCTCTCTTGTATAATGGATATGTCTCTTTCGTATAACGGATATGTCTCTCTTGTATAAAGGTTATGTCTCTCTCGTATAACGGTTGTGTCTCTCTCATATAAGGGATATGTCTCTCGTATAACATATATTTCTCTCTCGTATAACATATATGTCTCTCTCGTATAACATTCATGTCTCTCTCATATAACATAGGTCTCTCTCGTAAAACAGATGTGTCACTCTCATATAACATATATGTCTCTCTCATATAACGGATATGTCTCTCGTATAACGTATATGTCTCTCTCGTATAACATATATGTCTCTCTTGTATAAAATATATGTTGCTCTTGTATAACCAATATGTCTCTCTCATATAACGAATATGTCTCTCTCGTATAACGTATATGACTCTCTCGTATAACATACATATCTCTCTCGTATAACGGATAATTATCTCTCGTATAATGGATATTTCTCTCTCGTATAATGGATATGTCTCTCTCGTATATTGGATATGTCTCTTTTGTATAACTGATACGTCTCTCATGTATAACGGATATGTCTCTCTCGTATAACAGATATGTCTCTCTCGTATAACGGATATGTTTTTCTCGTATAACCGTTGTGTCTCTCTCATATAATGGATATGTCTCTCTCCTATCATATAATGGACATGTCTCTCGTATAATATATATGTCTCTCTCATATAACGGATGTATTTCACTCTTATAACAGAAATGTCTCTCTCGTATAACTGATATGTGTGTCTCGTATAACATTTATGTCTCTCTCGTATAACGGATATGTCTCTCTCGTGCGCATTATATGTCTCTCTAAATAACATATATGTCTCGCAACCGTATAACGGATATGTCTCTCTCGTATATATACATATCTCTCGCATAACATATATGTCTCTCTCGTATAACGGATATGTGTCTCTCCGTTAACATTAATGTCTCTCTCATATAACGGATATGTCTCTCTCTCGTATAACATATATGTCTCTCTAGCATAACATATATGTCTCTTTCGTATAACATTTATGTCTCTCGTATAACGGATGTATCTCTCGTATAACGGATATGTCTCTCTCCTATAACGGATATTTTTCTCTCGTATAACTGATAATATCTCTCACACATTATAACAGAATGTTTTTCCTCTCGTATAACAAGATAGGTCTCTCCCACTAACAAAGTAATATGTATACCATTATGTAATGTATATGTCTCTATAGTATAACATATATGTCTCTCTCATATAACAGGATGTGTGTCTCTGCATATAACATATATTTCTGTCTCGTATAACGGATATGTCTCTCTCGTATAACGGATTTGTCTCTCTCGTATAACGGATATGTCTCTCTCGTATAACATTTGTGTCTCTCTCGTATAACAGATGTATCTCTCTAAACATATTTGATAATTATATATGGTATAATGGATGTGTCTCTCTTGTAATGAATTTATCTATAGTATAACAGGAATGTAATATACTTGTTATAGCAGTTTGTATTATATATATTATAACGGTTGTGTCTCTCTCATATAATGGATATGTCTCTCTCCTCTCTTATAATGGATATGTCTCTCGTATAACATATATGTCTCTCTCATATAAAGGATGTGTTTCTCTCGTATAAAGGATATGTCTCTCTCGTATAACAGATAAGTCTCTCTCGTATAATGGATATATCTCTCTCTCGTATAATGTATATGTCTCTCTCGCATAACATATATGTCTCTCTCGTATAATGGATATGTCTCTCTTGTATAATGGATATTTCTCTCTCTCATATCGGATATGTCTCTCTCGTATAACGGATATGTCTCTCTCGGTTAACAGATATGTCTCTCTCGGTTACCGGATATGTCTCTCTCGGTTACCGGATATGTCTTTCTCGTATAAAGGATATGTCTCTCTCATATAACATATATGTCTCTCCCGTATAACGGATATGTCTCTCTCGTATAATGGATATGTCGCTCTCGTATAACATATATGTCTCTCTCGTATAACATATATGTCTCTCTCGTATAACGGATATGTCTCTCTCGTATAACAGATATGTCTCTCTCTTATAACGGATGTGTCTCTCTCGTATAACGGATATGTCTCTCTCGTATAACAGATATGTCTCTCTCGTATAATGATATTTCTCTCTCGTATAAAATATATGTCTCTCTCATATAACGGATATATCTCTTTCTGTTAATGAATATTTCTCTCTCGTATAACGGATATGTCTTTTTTCCTTCTAACATATGTCTCTCTGTCTCACGTATATGTCTCTCGCACATAACATATATATCTTTCGTTTAACGGATATGTACTCCATAGGTATACATCACATGTCTCTCTGCTTTATAGCATACATACAATATATATATATAACGGATGTGTTTTCTCGTATAGCGGATATGTCTCATTATGGATATGCTCTCTCGTATAACCTTCTTCTCTCCCTTGTATAAACAGTTGTCTCTCGTATAACAGATAATTCTCCCTTGTATAACGGATATGTCTCTCTCGTATAACGGAAATGTCTCTCTTCTCTCGTATAACGGATATGTCTCTCTCGTATAACGGATATGTCTCTCTCGTATAACGGATATGTCTCATATAACGGATATGTCTCTCTCGTATACCAGATATGTATCTCTCGTATACTGGATATGTCTCTCTCCTCTCGTATAACGGATATATCTCTCTCGTATAACGGATGTATCTCTCACCATTATAGCGGATGTATTAATATTGCCTTGGTTATGTCTCTCGTATAACGGATATGATCACTGTAGCGGTATGTCTCTCGTATAACGGATATGTCTCTCTCATATAATGGATATGTCTATATTGCGGTCTCTCTGCCTCATTATAACGGATGTATCTCTTCGTTATAACGGATATGTCTTTCTCGTATAACGGTTATGTCTTTCTCGTATAACGGATATGAGTCTCTCGTATAATGGATATATATCTATCTTGTATAACGGATATGTCTCTCTCTTATAACGGATATGTCTCTCTTATATAACGGATATGTCTCTCTCGTATAACGGATTTATATATATATGTAACTTGGTTTATCCTCTCTCCTCGTATAACGGATATGTCTCACTCGTGTGGATATGTATAAAAGCATAACATATATGTCTCTCTCAGTATAACGGTTATGTCTCTCTGTAAAAAGACAGTGTCTCTCTCGTATAACATATATGTCTCTCTCGTATAACATGGATTTATTATTATATATGTGAAAGGATATATATATATAACATATGTTTATAGTATATGCGTCTCTCGTATAACATATATGTCTCTCTCATTATACAGATGTCTCCATATAACAGTGTAATATAGTATAACAGATATTATGCTCTCGTATAATGATATGTCTCTCTGCGTATAACATATGTCTCTCTTATAACGGATATGTCTCTCGGTTAATGGATATATTATTATAACACATATCTCTCATATGAGATCTCTCACTTATATTTATATTTTCATCTAGTATAACAGGATTATAAGTAGCCTTAATATGTATAATATACCTTTTAGCATAACTTATATATGTCTCTCAACCGGATATGTCTCCTCGTACTCCTTTATCATATCTATCTGCTTTGACATATGTACCATACTCGCTATAACGGATGTGTTTTTCATTGTAACGGATATGTATATGAGCGTGGTATGTCTCTCTGTGCATAACATATACTATTCTCTCGCCTAGCGGATATGTCTCTCTAAGTATAGGCTCTTGTACTCAAGTTGTGAATATATTATCTCTAATAGCATACATGTCTATCTTTGATGTCTCCTCATATGTATATCTCATTATCTTTGATATGTCCCTATTATAGCATACCATCTCATAAGCATATATATATATAATATCTTGGATATGTTTTCTCAAAGTATGAGATATGTCTATCTTAATATAATGGTATGTCTCTCTTAGTATAACTTTTATACTTGTCTCTATATATATCATATATAAGGATATCTC
>BOPN01000318.1:474628-477128 GCA_017312705.2 Penaeus japonicus | reverse complement strand
ATCATTATTATATTTCATATTTCTAATGTATATTATCATTAGCAGAGCTGTAATAATCATTATCATTGCGATGATAAGAGCAATACATTTATGGGATTAAAAATAGTAATAATAATAGCAACAGACTTCATATCAGTTTCTAGCAGTGGTTTACTAACTAAATCAGATAGTATAATGCACCAAATATCAAGCGACAGTTGCAATATGGCACAATAAGCCACTTAGGTCTTCTCGATATTACCCCACGTCTCCTTGTAGTATTAGCGTTCAAAGGCGAGAGGCCATATGGAACCTCTCCCTCTGCCTCTCCCTCTCCCTAGGCCTTTCCCTCCTTCTCCCTCTCTCCCTCTCCCTCCCCCTCTGCCTCTGCCTTTCCCTCTGCCTCTTCCTCTCCTTCTCCCTCTCTCTCTCGCTCTCCCTCCCCCTGCCTCTGCCTCTCCCTCCCTTTCCCTCTCCCTCTCCCTCTCCCTCTGCCTTTCCCTCTGCCTCGCCCTCTCCCTCTCCCTCTCTCTCTCCCTCTCCCTCTCCCTCTCCCTCTCCCTCTCCCTCTCCCTCTCCCTCTCCCTCTCCCTCTCCCTCTCCCTCTCCCTCTCCCTCTCCCTCTCACTCTCACTCTCCCACTCCCTCTCCTTCTCCCTCTCCCTCTCCTTCTCTCCCTCTCCCTTTCTCCCTCTCCCTCCCTCCTTGTATTATTCACAGATGAAACGCACTATAGGTTTCCATAATGCTTGGTTTCCCATAGAGTTGATAGCCTATGACAGCTGCCTCAGAAATAGCTTCTATGGTGTAATGATATGGTGAATATGGTGCAGGAATAATCAACCATACAGAAGCGATTTTAATTTTTTTTTTTCTTAAATTTTCCTTTCCTTTAAAATCCTCTTTTTAGAATTCGCAGACTCGCGGTATTAGAGTAAACATTAACGTTAGCATCTGGGTTGCTAAATGTAATCGTAAGCACAGCAAATTGGACCAGAAATTGGCCAACCGGGAGAAACTGGAGATTCACAGTCGGGATAAACCAGGGATTCATTCGTGAATATTAGGTTTTGTTATGTAATTAGTCTCGTTGTCTTTGACATTGTTCGTTACTTATTTGATTCAAAGATAGTTCAGTTAAAGCCTTTGAAGAGTCCTATTTGGAAAAAAAAATATATATATTCATTGTATATTTATTTATTATTGTTCTTACTGTTTTGTGGTTGTTACTTGTTTTTGTTTATTATCTATAGTAAAGTTCTTTTTGTGTTATTAAAGAGAATGTGATCTACTTGTCATAGAATAAATATATTAAATGCGTTATCATTCTAACGATTATTGTTAATATCATTGCATTTTTAGTTTTGTGACTTTTTTTTGTGTGTGTGTGTGTTTCTTTTTTATCTTCATCATCATTAGTATCTTTATTGTCATCACTTTCATCTCCATTATTATGAAAATAACTATTCCTTTCATCATACCCGAGTGAATATATATATATATATATATATATATATATATATATATATATATATATATATATATATATCTGTGTGTGTGTGTGTGTGCGCGCGCGCGCGTCTGTGTATGTGTGTGTGTGTGTGTGTGCGTGTGTGTGTGTGTGTGTGTGTCTGTGTCTGTGTCTGTGCATGTGTATGTGCGCGTGCGTGCATATACGTATGTGCCGCATCTACTTTGACTTGCGTCTGTGCTTGTGCATGCACGGCCAGCATCCCTTCCCAACCGTACCCGGCAAACGACACCAGCTGATGCAGAGATGTGCGTCAGACCTCTAAGTCCCTAAGCGTATGCGTGTGCACGAGTCTCGAATTATCCTCTGCAAACATCCCAGTAACTTTGTGCTTTGAGGACCTCCTCTGAGCTCTACTTTGATCGTGCGTACACAGATACACAAAGCTCTGCCTCTCTTGAGTCTCCTTGTGTGATTTCATTTGTCGCGGCTTTGGACTTTTTGTGCCTTTTTGTTGGTTTTGTTTTGATTAATCTCTTTCTGTCTGTTTGTTTGTCGTTTATTTATTTTTTCTTTCTTTCTTTCTTTCTCTCTTTCTAGTTGTTCGTCGCTTTTTCTTTCTTTTTTTCGATTTCTTGGTTTATCTTATTTGCTTTATCTCTCCTCCTCCCCCCCCCCCTTTTTTTCTCTATATATTTTTTCTTTCTATTTATCTTATTCTGTCTCTGTCTTTTTCTTGTTCTCTCTCCCTCTCCCTCTCCCTCTCCCTCTCCCTCTCCCACTCCCTCTCCTTCTCCCTCTCCCTCTTCCTCTCCTTCTCTCCTTCTCCCTCCCTCCCTTTCCTCCCTCTACCTTTCTCCCTCTTCCTCTTATTCTACCTCTCCCTTTTCCTCTCCCTCTCCCTCTTCCTCTCCCTCTCCCTCTCCCTCTCTTTCCCCCTATCCCTCTCCCTCTCCCTCTTCCCTCCCTCTACCTTTCTCCCTCTTCCACTTCCTCTTCCTCTCCCACTCCCCCCCCTCCCTCCCGTCCCTCCCTCTCCCATCCTCTACC
>BOPN01000318.1:427128-472128 GCA_017312705.2 Penaeus japonicus | reverse complement strand
GTTGCTTTGTTTTGATTACGCAAATACACTCCTGTATTTATATTTTTTCCTAAAAAAAAAAATATATATATATATATATTGTGAGTGTTTTCTGTGTATGTGTACTATATGATATCCATGTTTATTGTAAATGTTTCTTTTAATGTTTTTATCACAATACAAATGCGAGTGAAAAGTAAGATGCATTGTTACTGTGTGTATTTATAGTATGTGCACAATACACTCCTACTACCTGTATATTTATGCGCTATTGTTTTTTGAAATATCTGTAAAATATTCAACATGTTTTTGAGGTTGTTTTTTAAAGCTTTGGCTAATATACAATAATCTGTACATGCAAATATTTTTACATAAAGGTTGTCCGATTCATATGGGGGGAGAAAACATGGGTCGACTTTTTAGTTTATGTATTTTACATTGCATATTTTATCTTTGTTGTTGTTGCTGTCCTTGCCATATTTATATAAATATGTATGTATGTATATGGACACACACACACACACACACACACACACACACACACACACACACACACACACAACTATACATATATATATATATATATATATATATATATATATATATATATATATATATATATATACATATATATACATATGTATATATATATATTTATTCATATATAAATTTTTTCTTTTGTTTGTTCACCAGGCAATCCCGTTAATCTTTATCAATAAGATGAAGTTCCCAAACAACAAATAAGTATGCAATTTCTCTTCCTCCGTTGCAATACAAAGCTATAACATTTTCCAGAACTAAAACCTGTGTTGTCTAAGTCACAATATTGCAAATGCATATAGATGAAAGGTTTAATGTCCTTCCTTGCAAATGTCGATACGCAAGATGCAATTCAATGGAAAGTTATTGATAATTTTTTTTTTTTTAATCTTTTTCGCCTTTTTTTTTTTTTTTTTTTTTTTTTTTTTTTTTTTTTTTTTATTCTTTTTCTTTTTTTTTTTTTTTTTTTTTTGCAATTTTAAAGTGTATGCCATATTTTTTTTCTTATATTTGAGCGTGAGTCATGTTATTAAAATGATCACAATAAGGATGAATATGATAATGATGATTATAATGATAATGGTAATGATGATCATGATAATAATCACGCGAAGGAGAATGATGATAATAATGGTAGGATAAATAAAAGGTGATGATAATGACAATAATAATAATAATGATAGAAATGATAATGACGATGATGATCATAATCATAATAATCTTCATCTTTAGCAATAGTATCATCATCTCTACTATCATTATGATTATCCTTATTATCGTCATTATCATAACGTCCATAACAACATCAACAACAATGCTAATTAATTTCAAAACTAGAAAAAAAAAGATAAAAAAAAAAAAAAAAAAAAAAAAAAAAACGGCAATTAATGATTAATGAACAGAAACACGAACACGATATAAGATTTCTTCAATGGAGCAACTTGCTAGATAAGTTGCAAGGGAGCCGGAAGTTGGTCATTAATCTTAGTATTTTGTTACCAGGTTGTTGCAGAAGCGAAACCAAGCGAGTTCAATGAAATCCGGACACGGAGACACTCGGTTCAGAACGGTTGCAGGGAGGAAATTGTAACTTGGAGAAATATATAAGAAATTACTCGCCTGTTGATCTGTTGATGTTCATGGCCGTTGTACCATGAGCTGTAATGTAAGGGGATAAATTAATTGATTTGTTGAGGTATAACTATCTTAGTTTTTGTAGTGTACTGGGATGTATTGTGTGGATAATCATGCATAAATTTATTTTTTGAGTCTCATCGAAGTTAAAGTTTTGTCTTACGCTTCACTGCGTTGTATATAACAATCAGTTATTTCATTTTCGTAGATCTGTTGATTGTAGTAATACATTGGGCTGTATTGTATTATCATTACACATGAATTTATTTCTGGATATACACTGCATCTTCAAGCCTAGAGATTAATTTAATTTATTTTCAAATACTTCGTAGATTCGAAAATGTCAATTCCTGTTTTAATCTGCACTCAATGGAAATCAACTATAAATCTATTTTTCGTAGATCCATCTTTCCCCTGCTAAAGACTGGATTCTTTTCCTTTTTTTCCTAATTATCAATTCATTTCTAGAAAGAGATACGAAACTATGATCGTGCGTCTTCAGGTGGTTCGCATAATTCAAAGAGGACCGTTATCAAAAATTAAGGTGATTCTTGTTTCAATCTCTTTAATAAAAGGTTAATCTTAAAATAAACCTTCAGAAGACTATCAACCCCTGATCACTTATTAACACTGACATTTACCTTCGAAGACTGTTTAGCTCTGAGAAATACTATATTTGATTACTCTTTATATCTAATCTCTTTTCTCTCTTCCATCTGAATAACATAGCATATGCCAATACATGATCTTCTTCATTCAACAGCATCGAAACCAGACGAAAACTTCTATGGAGGAAAACATTGCAGGCAGGAGCTCCAGGGATCGTACAAAAGAGAATTTCCATCTTCCGTAAGTAATCTCGCATAACGGATATGTCTCTCGTATAACGGATATGTCTCTCTCATATAACAGATATGTCATTCTCGTATAACGGATACGTCTCTCTCCTCTCGCATAACGGATATGTCTCTCTCGTTTAACGGATATGTTTCTCTCGTATAACGGATATGTCTCTCTCCTTTTGCATAACGGATATGTCTCTCTCGTATAACGGATATGTCTCTCTCCTCTTGCATAACGGATATGTCTCTCTCCTCTCGTATAACGGATATGTCTCTCTCATATAACGGATATGTCTCTCTCGTTTAACAGATATGTCATTCTCGTATAACGGATATGTCTCTCTCCTCTTGCATAACAGATATGTCTCTCTCGTATAACGGATGTGTCTCTCTCGTATAACATATATGTCTCTCTCGTATAACGGATATGTCTCTCTCCTCTTGCATAACGGATATGTCTCTCATATAACGGATATGTCTCTCTCGTATAACGGATATGTCTCTCTCGTATGACGGATATGTCTCTCTCGTATAACATACATATCTTTCTCGTATAACGGATGTGTCTCCCTCGTATTACGGATATATCTCTCTCGTATAATGGATATGTCTCCCTCGTATAACATATATGTCTCTCTCGTATAACGGATATGTATCTCTCATATAACAGATATGTTTCTCTCTTATAACAGATATGTCTCTCTCGTATAACATATGTCTCTCTCGTATAACGGATATGTATCTCTCGTATAACGAATATGTCTCTCTCGTATAACGGATATGTCTCTCTCGTATAACGGGTATGTCTCTCTCGTATAACATATGTCTCTCTCGTATAACGGGTATGTCTCTCTCGTATAACATATGTCCCTCTCGTATAACAGATATGTCTCTCTCATATAACATATATGTCTCTCTCATATAACATATATGTCTCTCTCATATAACGGATATGTATCTCTCATATAACAGATATGTCTCTCTCATATAACATATATGTCTCTCTCATATAACATATATGTCTCTCTCATATAACGGATATGTCTCTCGTATAACGTATATGTCTCTCTCGTATAACATTCATGTCTCTCTCATATAACATATGTCTCTCTCATATAACAGATGTGTCTCTCTCGTATAACGTATATGTCTCTCTCGTATGATGTATATGTCTCTCTCGTATAACGGATATGTCTCTCTCGCATGACGTATATGTCTCTCTCGCATAACATATATGTCTCTCTCGTATAACATATATGTCTCTCTCGTATTACGTATATGTCTCTCTCGTATAACATTTATGTCTCTCTCGTATAACGGATGTATCTCTCTTGTATAACGGATATGTCTCTCTCGTATAACGGATATTTCTCTCTCGTATAACTGGTAATATCTCTCTCGTATAACAGATATGTCTCTCTCGTATAAATGATATGTCTCTCTCGTATAACCGATATGTCTATCTCGTATAATGTATATGTCTCTCTCGTATAACATATATATCTCTCACATATAACGGATATGTCTCTCTCGTATAACATATATTTCTCTCTCATATAACGGATGTGTTTCTCTCTTATAACAGATATGTCTCTCTCGTATAACATATATGTCTCTCTCGTATTACGTATATGTCTCTCTCGTAAAACATTTATGTCTCTGTCGTATAACGGATATGTCTCTCTCGTATAACGTAAATGTCTCTCTCGCATAACATATATGTCTCTCTCGTATAACGGATATGTCTCTCTCGTATAACGGATATGTCTCTCTCGTATAACGTATTTGTCTCTCTCGCATAACATATATGTCTCTCTCGTATAACGGATATGTCTTTCTCGTATAACATTTATGTCTCTCTCGTATAATGGATATGTCTCTCTCCTCTCGTATAACGGATATGTCTCTCTCCTCTTGCATAACGGATATGTCTCTCTCGTTTAACAGATATGTCTCTCTCATATAACGGATATGTCTCTCTCTCGTATAACGGATATGTCTCTCTCATATAACGCATATGTCTCTCTCATATAACAGATATGTCTCTCTCGTTTAACGGATATGTCTCTCTCATATAACGCATATGTCTCTCTCATATAACAGATATGTCTCTCTCGTTTAACGGATATGTCTCTCTCGTATAACGGATATGTCTCTCTCGTTTAAAATATGTCTCTCTCGTATAACGGATATGTTTCTCTCGTATAACGGATATGTCTCTCTCCTCTTGCATAACGGATATGTCTCTCGTATAACGGATATGTCTCTCTCCTCTTGCATAACAGATATGTCTCTCTCGTATAACGGATATGTCTCTCGTATAACGAATATGTCTCTCTCGTATGACGGACATGTCTCCCTCGTATAAAGGATATGTCTCTCTCGTATAACATACATATCTCTCTCGTATAACGGATGTGTTTCTCTCATATAACGTATGTGTCTCCCTCGTATTACGGATATATCTCTCTCGTATAATGGATATGTCTCCCTCGTATAACGGATGTGTCTCTTGTATAAAGGTTTTTTCTCTCTCGTATAATGTATATGTCTCTCTCGCATAACATATATGTCTATCTCGTATAACGGATGTGTCTCTCTCATATAACGGATATGTATCTCTCATATAACAGATATGTTTCTCTCTTATAACAGATATGTCTCTCTCGTATAACATATATTTCTCTCTTGTATTACATATATGTCTCTTTCGTATAACGGAGGTCTCCCTCGTATAACGAATATGTCTCTCTCGTATAACAGATATGTCTCTCTCGTATAACATATATTTCCCTCGTATAACGGATATGTCTCTCTCGTATAACGGATATGTATCTCTCGTATAACGTATATGTCTCTCTCGTATAACATATATGTCCCTCTCGTATAACAGATATGTCTCTCTCATATAACATATATGTCTCTCTCATATAACGGATATGTCTCTCGTATAACGTATATGTCTCTCTCGCATAACTTATATGTCTCTCTCGTATGACGTATATGTCTCTCTCGTATAACGGATATGTCTCTCTCGTATAACTTATATGTCTCTCTTGCATAACATATATGTCTCTCTCGTATAACGTATATTTCTCTCTCGCATAACATATATGTCTCTCTCGTATAACATATATGTCTCTCTCGTATTACGTATATGTCTCTCTCGTATAACATTTATGTCTCTCTCGTATAACGGATGTATCTCTCTCGTATAACGGATATGTCTCTCTCGTATAACGGATATGTCTCTCTCGTATAACGGATATGTCTCTCTCGTATAACCGATATGTCTATCTCGTATAATGTATATGTCTTTCTCGTATAACATATATATCTCTCACATATAACGGATATGTCTCTCTCGTATAACATATATTTCTCTCTCATATAACGGATGTGTTTCTCTCTTATAACGGATATGTCTCTCTCGTATAACATATATGTCTCTCTCGTATTACGTATATGTCTCTCTCGTATAACATTTATGTCTCTCTCGTATAACGGATATGTCTCTCTCGTATAACGTATATGTCTCTCTCGCATAACATATATGTCTCTCTCGTATAACGGATATGTCTCTCTCGTATAACGTATTTGTCTCTCTCGCATAACATATATGTCTCTCTCGTATAACGGATATGTCTCTCTCGTATAACATTTATGTCTCTCTCGTATAATGGATATGTCTCTCTCGTATAACGGATATGTCTCTCTCATATAACGTATATGTCTCTCTCGCATAACATATATGTCTCTCTCGTATAACATATATGTCTCTCTCGTATTACGTATTTGTCTCTCTCGTATAACATTTATGTCTCTCTCGTATAAGGGATGTATCTCTCTCATATAACGGATATGTCAATCTCGTATAACTGATAATATCTCTCTCGTATAACAGATATTTCTCTCTCATATAACGGATATGTCTCTCTCGTATAATGTATATGTCTCTCTCGTATAACATATATATCTCTCTCATATAACGGATATGTCTCTCTCGTATAACATATATTTCTCTGTCGTATAACGGATATATTTCTCTCGTATAACGGATATATCTCTCTCGTAAAACGGATATGTCTCTCTCGTATAACGGATATGTCTCTCTCGTATAACAAACATTTCTCTCTCGTATAACGGATGTGTCTCTCGTATAACGGATGTGTCTCTCGTATAATGGATATGTCTCTCTCCTCTCGTATAACGAATATGTCTATCGTATAACGCATATGTCTCTCTCGTATAACGGATATGTCTCTCTCGTATAATGTATATGTCTCTCTCGCATAACATATATGTCTCTCTCGTATAACATATATGTCTCTCTCGTATTACGTATAAGTCTCTCTCGTATAACATTTATGTCTCTCTCGTATAACGGATTTATCTCTCTCGTATAACGGATATGTCTCTCCCGTATAACGGATATTTCTCTCTCGTATAACTGATAATATCTCTTTCGTATAACAGATATGTCTCTCTCGTATAACGGATGTGTTACTCTCATATAACGAATATGTCTCTCTCATATAACATATATGTCCCTCTCGTATAAAGGATATGTCTCTCTCATATAACATATATGTCTCTCTCATATAACGGATATGTCTCTCGTATAACGTATAGGTCTCTCTCGTATAACATTCATGTCTCTCTCATATAACATATGTCTCTCTCATATAACATGTGTCTCTCTCGTATAACATATATGTCTCTCTCATATAACATATATGTCTCTCTCATATAACGGATATGTCTCTCGTATAACGTATAGGTCTCTCTCGTATAACATTCATGTCTCTTTCGTATAACGTATAGGTCTCTCTCGTATAACATTCATGTCTCTCTCGTATGACATATATGTCTCTCTCATATAACATATATGTCTCTCTCATATACCGGATATGTCTCTCGTATAACGTATAGGTCTCTCTCGTATAACATTCATGTCTCTCTCGTATAACGTATAGGTCTCTCTCGTATAACATTCATGTCTCTCTCGTATAACAGATGTGTCTCTCTCGTATAACATATATGTCTCTCTCATATAACGGATATGTCTCTCATATAACGAGTATGTCTCTCTCGTATAACAGATGTTTCTCTCTTGTATAACATATATGTCTCTCTCATATAACGGAAATGTATCTCATATAACGTATATGTCTCTCTCGCATAACATATATGTCTCTCTCGTATGACGTATATCTCTCTCTCGCATAACACATATGTCTCTCTCGTATAACATATATGTCTCTCTCGTATTACGTATATGTCTCTCTCGTATTACGTATATGTCTCTCTCGTATAACATTTATGTCTCTCGTATAACGGATGTATCTCTCTCGTATAACGGATATGTCTCTCTCGTATAACGGATATATCTCTCTAGTATAACGGATTTGTCTCTCTCGGTTAATGGATATGTCTCTCTCGTATAACAGATATGTCTCTCTCATATAACATATATGTCTCTCTCGTATAACAGATATGTTTCTCTGGTATAACATATATGTCTCTCTCGTATAACGGATATGTCTCTCTCGTATGATATATATGTCTCTCTCAAATAACGCATGTGTTTCTCTCTTATAACGGATATGTCTCTCTCGTATAACAGATGTGTGTGTCTCATATAACATATATGTCTCTCTCATATAACGGATATGTCTCTCGTATAACGGATGTGTCTCCCTCGTATTACAGATATATCTCTCTCGTATAATGGATATGTCTCCCTCGTATAACAGATATGTCTCTTTCGTATAACATATATGTCTCTCTCGTATAACGGATGTGTCTCTCGTATAAAGGTTTTTCTCTCTCGTATAATGTATATGTCTCTCTTGCATAACATATATGTCTATCTTGTATAACAGATGTGTCTCTCTCGTATAACGGATATGTATCTCTCATATAACAGATATGTTTCTCTCTTATAACAGATATGTCTCTCTCGTATAACGTATATGTCTCTCTTGTATTACATATATGTCTCTCTCTTATAACGGATATGTCTCCCTCGTATAATGGATATGTCTCTCTCGTATAACGGATATGTCTCACTCGTATAACGGGTAAGTCTCTCTCGTATAACATATGTTTCTCTTGTATAACGCATATGTCTCTCTCATATAACATATGTCTCTCTCGAATAACAGATGTGTGTCCGTAAAACGGATAATTATCTCTCATATAATGGATATGTCTCTCTCATATATTGGATATGTCTCTCTCGTATAACGTATATGACTCTCTCTTATAACATACATATCTCTGTTGTATAACGGATGTGTCTCTCGTATAACGGATAATTATCTCTCGTATAATGGTTATGTCTCTCTTGTATATTGGATATGTCTCTTTCGTATAACTGATATGTCTCTTTTGTATAACGGATATGTCTCTCTCGTATAACAGATATGTCTCTCTCGTATAACAGATATGTCTTTCTCATATAACCGTTGTGTCTCTCATATAATGGATATGTCTCTCTCCTATCATATAATGGATATGTCTTTCGTATAATATATATAACGGATATAACTGATGTGTTTCTCTCTTATAAAGGATATGTCTCTCTCGTATAACATTTATGTCTCTCTCGTATAACGGATATGTCTCTCTCGTATAACGTATATGTCTCTCTCGTATAACATATATGTCTCTCTCGTATAACGGATATGTTTCTCTCGTATAACGTATATGTCTCTCTCGTATAACATATATGTCCCTCTCGTATAACGGATATGTCTCTCTCATATAACATATGTCTCTCTCGTATAACAGATGTGTCTCTCTCATATAACATATATGTCTCTCTCATATAACGGATATGTCTCTCGTATAACGTATATGTCTCTCTCGTATAACATTCATGTCTCTCTCATATAACATATGTCTCTCTCGTATAACAGATGTGTCTCTCTCATATAACATGAATGTCTCTCTCATATAACGGATATGTCTCTAGTATAACGGATATGTCTTTCTTGTATAACCGTTGTGTCTCTCTCATATAATGGATATGTCTCTCTCCTATCGTATAATGGATATGTCTCTCGTATAATATATATGTGTCTCTCATATAACGGATGTGTTTCTCTCTTATAACGGATATGTCTCTCTCGTATAACAGATATGTCTCTCTCGTTTAACGGATATGTCTCTCTCGTATAACGGATATGTCTCTCTTGTATAACATTTATGTCTTTCTCGTATTACATATATGTCTCTCTCATATAACATTGATGTCTCTCTCGTATAACGTATATGTCTCTCTCGTATAACATATATGTCTCTCTCATATAACGGATATGTCTCTCTCGTATAACGTATATGTCTCTCTCGCATAACATATATGTCTCTCTCGTATGACGTATATGTCTCTCTCGCATAACATATATGTCTCTCTCGTATAACATATATGTCTCTCTCGTATTACGTATATGTCTCTCTCGTATAACATTTATGTCTCTCTCGTATGAAGGATGTATCTCTCTCGTATAACTGATAATATCTCTCTCGTATAACAGATATGTCTCTCTCATATAACGGATATGTCTCTCTCGTATAACCGATATGTCTATCTCGTATAATGTATATGTCTCTCTCGTATAACATATATATCTCTCACATATAATGGATATGTCTCTCACGTATAACATATATTTCTCTCTCGTATAACGGATATGTCTCTCTCGTATAACGGATATATCTCTCTCGTATAACGGATTTGTCTCTCTCGGTTAATGGATATGTCTCTCTCGTATAACAGATATGTCTCTCTCATATAACATATTTGTCTCTCGTATAACAGATATGTCTCTCTCGTATAACATATATGTCTCTCTCGTATAGCGGATATGTCTCTCTCGTATAATATATATGTCTCTCTCATATAACGGATGTGTTTCTCTCTTATAACGGATATGTCTCTCTCGTTAATATATATATGTCTCTCTTGTATTACGTATATGTCTCTATCGTATAACATTTATGTCTCTTTCGTATAACGGATATGTCTCTCTCGTATAACGTATGTCTCTCTCGTATAACAGATGTGTGTGTCTCATATAACATATATGTCTCTCTCATA
The DNA here is from genome assembly GCA_017312705.2 of Penaeus japonicus. NCBI lineage: Eukaryota > Metazoa > Arthropoda > Malacostraca > Decapoda > Penaeidae > Penaeus > Penaeus japonicus. The sequence continues at coordinate 461,529 of BOPN01000318.1, read as the reverse complement.
TAACGGATATGTCTCTCGTATAACGGATGTGTCTCCCTTGTATTATGGATATATCTCTCTCGTATAATGGATATGTCTCCCTCGTATAACAGATATGTCTCTTTCGTATAACATATATGTCTCTCTCGTATAACGGATGTGTCTCTCATATAAAGGTTTTTTCTCTCTCGTATAATGTATATGTCTCTCTCGCATAACATATATGTCTATCTCGTATAACGGATGTGTCTCTCTCGTATAACGGATATGTATCTCTCATATAACAGATATGTTTCTCTCATATAACAGATATGTCTCTCTTGTATTAAATATATTTCTCTCTCGTATAACGGATGTCTCCCTCGTATAACGGATATGTCTCTCTCGTATAACGGATATGTCTCTCTCGTATAACGGGCATGTCTCTCTCGTATAACATATGTCTCTCTCGTATAACGGATATGTATCTCTCGTATAACGTATATGTCTCTCTCGCATAACATATATGTCCCTCTCGTATAACGGATATGTCTCTCTCATATAACATATGTCTCTCTCGTATAACAGATGTGTGTCTCGTATAACGGATAATTATCTCTCGTATAACAGATATGTCTCTCTCGTATATTGGATATGTCTCTCTCGTATAACGTATATGACTCTCTCGTATAACATACGTATCTCTCTCGGTTAACGGATGTGTCTCTCGTATAACGGATAATTATCTCTCGTATAATGGATGTATCTCTCTGGTATATTGGATATGTCTCTTTCGTATAACTGATATGTCTCTCTTGTATAACGGATATGTCTCTCTCGTATAACTTTGTGTCTCTCATATAATGGATATGTCTCTCGTATAATATATATGTCTCTCGCATATAACAGATGTGTTTCTCTCTTATAACTGATATGTCTCTCTCGTATAACATTTATGTCTCTCTCTTATAACGGATATGTCTCTCTCGTATAACGTATATGTCTCTCTCACATAACATATATGTCTCTCTCGTATAACGGATATGTCTCTCTCGTATAACATATATGTCTCTCACGCATAACATATATGTCTCTCTCGTATAACGGATATGTTTCTCTCGTATAACATATATGTCTCTCTCACATAACATATATGTCTCTCTCGTATAACGGATATGTCTCTCTCGTATAACCTATATGTCTCTCTCGCATAACATATATGTCTCTCTCGTATAACATATATGTCTCTCTCGTATAACATTTATGTCTTTCTCGTATAACGGATGTATCTCTCTCGTATAACGGATATGTCTCTCTCGTATAACGGATATTTCTCTCTCGTATGACTGATAATATCTCTCTCATATAACAGATATTTCTCTCTCGTATAACGGATATGTCTCTCTCGTACAACCGATATGTCTCTCTCGTATAACATATATTTCTCTCTCGTATAACGTATATGTCTCTCTCGTATACCATTCATGTCTCTCTCATATAACATATGTCTCTCTCCTATAACAGATGTGTCTCTCTCATATAACATATATGTCTCTCTCATACAATGGATATGTCTCCTGTATAACGTATATGTCTCTCTCGTATAACATATATGTCTCTCTCGTATAAAATATATGTTGCTCTCGTATAACCAATATGTCTCTCTCATATAACGGATATATCTCTCTCGTATAACGTATATGACTCTCTCGTATAACATACATATCTCTCTCGTATAATGGATAATTCTCTCTCGTATAATGGATATGTCTCTCTCGTATATTGGATATGTCTCTTTCGTATAACTGATATGTCTCTCTTGTATAACGGATATGTCTCTCTCGTATAACAGATATGTCTCTCTCGTATAACGGATATGTCTTTCTCGTATAACCGTTGTGTCTCTCTCATATAATGGATATGTCTCTCTCCTATCATATAATGGATATGTCTCTCGTATAATATATATTTCTCTCTCATATAATGGATGTGTTTCTCTCTTATAACGGATATGTCTCTCTCGAATAACATTCATGTCTCTCTCGTATAACGGATATCTCTCTCTCGTATAACGTATATGTCTCTCTCGCATAACATATATGTCTCTCTCGTATAACGGATATGTCTCTCTCGTATAACGTATATGTCTCTCTCGCATAACATATATGTCTCTCTCGTATAACGGATATGTCTCTCTCGTATAACATTTATGTCTCTCTCGTATAACGGATATGTCTCTCTCTCGTATAACATATATGTCTCTCTCGCATAACATATATGTCTCTCTCGTATAACATATATGTCTCTCTCGTATTATGTATATGTCTCTCTCGTATAACATTTATGTCTCTCTCGTATAACGGATGTATCTCTCTCGTATAACGGATATGTCTCTCTCGTATAACGGATATTTCTCTCTCGTATAACTGATAATATCTCTCTCGTATAACGGATATGTCTCTCTCATATAACATATTATTCTCTCTCGTATAACGGATATGTCTCTCTCGTATAACGGATATGTCTCTCTCGTATAACATATATGTCTCTCTCGTATAGCATATATGTCTCTCGTATAACGGATGTGTCTCTCTCATATAACGGATATGTCTCTCTCGTATAACGGATATGTCTCTCTCGTATAATGATATGTCTCTCTCGTATAACATATATGTCTCTCTCGTATAATGGATATGTCTCTCTCGTATAATGGATATGTCTCTCTCGGTTAATGGATATGTCTCAATCGTATAACGGATATGTCTCTCTCATATAACATATATGTCTCTCTCGTATAACGTATATGTCTCTCCCGCATAACATATATGTCTCTCTTGTATAACGGATATGTCTCCCTCGTATAACGTATATGTCTCTCTCGCATAACATATATGTCTCTCTCGTATAACGGATGTGTTTTTCTCGTATAACGGATATGTCTCTCTCGTATAATGGTATGTCTCTCTCGTATAACATATATGTCTCTCTCATATAACGGATATGTCTCTCTCGTATAACGGATATGTCTCTCTCATATAACATATATGTCTCTCGTATAACGTATATGTCTCTCTCGCATAACATATATGTCTCTCTCGTATAACGGATATGTCTCCCTCGTATAACGTATATGTCTCTCTCGCATAACATATATGTCTCTCTCGTATAACGGATGTGTTTTTCTCGTATAACGGATATGTCTCTCGTATAACGGATATGTCTCTCTTGTATAACGGATATGTCTCTCTCGTATAACGGATATGTCTCTCGTATAACGGATATGTCTCTCTCATATAACATACATATCTCTCTTGTATAACGGATGTGTCTCTCGTATAACAGATAATTTTCTCTCGTATAATGGATATGTCTATCTCATATAACGGATATGTTTCATATGACATATATGTCTTTCTCGTATAACGGATATGTATCTCTCGTATAATGTATATGTCTCTCTCGTATAACATATATGTCTCTCTCATATAACGGATATGTCTTTCTCGTATAACATATATGTCTCCTTCGTATAACGGATATGTCTATCTCATATAACGGATATGTTTCATATGACATATATGTCTCTCTCGTATAACGGATATGTCTCTCTCGTATAATGTATGTGTCTCTCTCGTATAACATATATGTCTCTCTCATATAACGGATATGTCTTTCTCGTATAACATATATGTGTCCTTCGTATAACGGATATGTCTCTCTCGGTTAATGGATATATTTCTCTCGTATAACGAATATGTCTCTCTCGTATAACGGATATGTCTCTCTCGTATAACGGATGTGTCTCTCTCGTAAAACGGATATGTCTCTCTCCTATAAAGGATTTGTCTCTCTCGTATAACGGATGTGTCTCTCTCGGTTAATGTATATATCTCTCTCGTATAACGGATATGTCTCTCTCGGTTAATGGATATATCTCTCTCGTATAACGGATATGTCTCTCTTGTATAATGGATATGTCTCTCTCGTATAACGGATATTTCTCTCTGGTATAAGGGATATGTCTCTCTCGTATAACGTAATAGTCTCTCACGTAAAACGATATGTCTCTCTGGTATAACAGATATGTCTCTCTTGTATAACAGATATGTCTCTCTCGTATAACGGATATGTCTCTCTCGTTTAACGGATATGTCTCTCTCGTATAACGAATATGTCTCTCTCGTATAATGGATGTGTCTCTCTCGTTTAAAGGATATCCCTCTATCGTATAACGGATATGTCTCTCTCGTATAACGGATATGTCTCTCTCGTATAAAAGATATTTATCTCTCGTATAACGGATATGTGTCTCTCGTATAACGGATATGTCTCTCTCGGTTAATGGATATATCTCTCTCGTATAACGGATATGTCTCTCTCGTATAACATATATGTCTCTCTCATATAACGGATATGTCTCTCTCGTATAACGTATATGTCTCTCTCGTATAACGGATATGTCTCTCTCTCCTATCGTATAATGGATATGTCTCGTATAATATATATGTGTCTCTCATATAACGGATTTGTTTCTCTCTTATAACGGATATGTCTCTCTCGTATAACATTTATGTCTCTCTCGTATTACATATATGTCTCTCTCATATAACATTGATGTCTCTCTCGTATAACGGATATGTCTCTCTCGTATAACGTATATGTCTCTCTCGTATAACATATATGTCTCTCTCATATAACGGATATGTCTCTCTCGTATAACGTATATGTCTCTCTCGCATAACATATATGTCTCTCTCGTATGACGTATATCTCTCTCTCATATAACATATACGTCTCTCTCGTATAACATATATGTCTCTCTCGTATTACGTATATGTCTCTCTCGTATAACATTTATGTCTCTCGCGTATGACGGATGTATCTCTCTCGTATAACGGATATATCTCTCTCGTATAACGGATATTTTTCTCTCGTATAACTGATAATATCTCTCTCGTATAACAGATATGTCTCTCTCATATAACGGATATGTCTCTCTCGTATAACCGATATGTCTATCTCGTATAATGTATATGTCTCTCTCGTATAACATATATATCTCACACATATAATGGATATGTCTCTCACGTATAACATGTATTTCTCTCTCGTATAACGGATATGTCTCTCTCGTATAATGGATATATCTCTCTCGTATAACGGATTTGTCTCTCTTGGTTAATGGATATGTCTCTCTCGTATAATGGATATGTCTCTCTCGTATATTGGATATGTCTCTTTCGTATAACTGATATGTCTCTTTTGTATAACGGATATGTCTCTCTCGTATAACAATTATGTCTCTCTCGTATAACAGATATGTCTTTCTCGTATAACCGTTGTGTCTCTCATATAATGGATATGTCTCTCTCCTATCATATAATGCATGTGTCTCTTGTATAATATATATGTCTCTCTCATATAACGGATGTGTTTCTCTCTTATAACGGATATGTCTCTCTCGTATAACATTTATGTCTCTCTCGTATAACGGATATGTCTCTCTCGTATAACGTATATGTCTCTCTCGCATAACATATATGTCTCTCTCGTATAACGGATATGTCTCTCTCATATAACGTATATGTCTCTCTCGCATAACATATATGTCCCTCTCGTATAACGGATATGTCTCTCTCTTATAACATATTTGTCTCTCTCATATAACGGATATGTCTCTCGTATAATGTATATGTCTCTCTCGTATAACATTCATGTCTCTCTCATATAACATATGTCTCTCTCGTATAACAGATGTGTCTCTCTCGTATAACATATATGTCTCTCTCATATAACGGATATGTCTCTCGTATAACGGATATGTCTTTCTCGTATAACCGTTGTGTCTCTCTCATATAATGGATATGTCTCTCTCCTATCGTATAATGGATTTGCCTCTCGTATAATATATAAGTCTCTCTCATATAACAGATGTGTTTCTCTCTTATAACGGATATGTCTCTCTCGTATAACATCTATGTCTCTCTCGTATTACGGATATGTCTCTCTCGTATATCGTATATGTCTCTCTCGCATAACATATATGTCTCTCTCGTATAACGGATATGTCTCTCTTATAACGGATATGTCTCTCTCGTATAACGTATATGTCTCTCTCGCATAACATATATGTCTCTCTCGTATAACATATATGTCTCTCTCGTATTACGTATATATCTCTCTCGTATAACATTTATGTCTCTCTCGTATAACGGATGTATCTCTCTTGTATAACGGATATGTCTCTCTCGTATAACAGATATCTCTCTCTCGTATAACTGATAATTTCTCTCTCGTATAACAGATATATCTCTCTCGTATGACGGATGTGTCTCTCTCGTATAACCGATATGTCTATCTCGTATAATGTATATGTCTCTCTCGTATAACATATATATATCTCACATATAACGGATATGTCTCTCACGTATAACATATATTTCTCTCTCGTATAACGGATTTGTCTCTCTCGGTTAATGGATATGTCTCTCTCGTATAACAGATATGTCTCTCATATAACATATATGTCTCTCTCGTATAACAGATATGTCTCTCTCGTATAACATATATGTCTCTCTCGTATAACGGATATGTCTCTCTCGTATAACATATATGTCTCTCTCGTATAACGGATATGTCTCTCTCGTATAACGTATATGTCTCTCTTGTATAACAGATGTATAACGGATGTGTTTCTCTCTTATAACGGATATGCCTCTCTTATATAATATACATGTCTCTCTCGTATTACGTATATGTCTCTCTCGTATAATATTTATGTCTCTCTCGTATAACGGATATGTCTCTCTCGTATAACGTATATGTCTCTCTTGTATAACAGATGTGTGTGTCTCATATAACATATATGTCTCTCTCATATAACGGGTATGTCTCTTGTATAACGGATGTGTCTTCCTCGTCTCGTATAATGGATATGTCTCCTTAGTATAACAGATATGTCTCTTTCATATAACATATATGTCTCTCTCGTATAACGGATGTGTCTCTCGTATAAAGGTTTTTTCTCTCTCATATAATGTATATGTCTCTCTCGCATAACATATATGTCTATCTCGTATAACGGATATGTCTCTCTCGTATAACGGATATTTCTCTCTCGTATAACTGATAATATCTCTCTCGTATAACAGATATTTCTCTCTCGTATAACGGATATGTCTCTCTCGTATAACCGATATGTCTCTCTCGTATAATGTATATGTCTCTCTCGTATAACATATATGTCTCTCTCATATAACGGATATGTCTCTCTCGTATAACATATATTTCTCTCTCGTATAACGGATATGTCTCTCTCGTATAACGGATATATTTCTCTCGTATAACGGATATGTCTCTCTCGTATAACAGATATGTCTCTCTCGTATAACGGATATGTCTCTCTCGTATAACAAACATATCTCTCTCGTATAACGGATGTGTCTCTCGTATAACGGATAATTCTCTCTCGTATAATTGATATGTCTCTCTTGTATAATGGATATGTCTCTCTCGTATAACGGATATTTCTCTCTTGTATAACGGTTATGTCTCTCTCGTATAACGGTTGTGTCTCTCTCATATAATGGATATGTCTCTCTCCTCTCGTATAATGGATATGTCTCTCGTATAACATATATGTCTCTCTCGCATAACATATATGTATCTCTCATATAACGGATATGTCTCTCTCGTATAAGGTATATGTATCTCTCATATAACGGATATGTCTCTCTCGTATAAGGTATATGTCTCTCTCGCATAACATATATGTCTCTCTCGTATGACGTATATCTTTTTCTCGCATAACATATATGACTCTCTCGTATAATATATATGTCTCTCTCGTATTACGTATATGTCTCTCTCGTATAACATTTATGTCTCTCTCGTATAACGGATGTATCTCTCTCGTATAACGTATATGTCTCTCTCGTATAACATTTATGTCTCTCTCGTATAACGGATATGTCTCTCTCGTATAACGGATATTTCTCTCTCGTATAACTGATAATATATCTCTCGTATAACAGATATTTCTCTCTCGTATAACGGATATGTCTCTCTCGTAAAATATATATGTCTCTCTCGTATAACATATATGTCTCTCTCATGTAACGGATATGTCTCTCTCGTATAACATATATTTCTCTCTCGTATAACGGATATGTTTCTCTCGTATAACGGATATATTTCTCTTGTATAACGGATATGTCTCTCTCGTATAACGGATATGTCTTTCTCGTATAACGGATATGTCTTTCTCGTATAACGGATATGTCTCTCTCGTATAACAAACATATCTCTCTCGTTTAACGAATGTGTCTCTCGTATAACGGATAATTCTCTCTCGTATAATGGATATGTCTCTCTTGTATAATGGATATGTCTCTCTCGTATAACGGATATGTCTCTCTTGTATAACGGTTATGTCTCTCTCGTATAACGGTTGTGTCTCTCTCATATAATGGATATGTCTCTCTCCTCTCGTATAATGGATATGTCTCTCGTATAACATATATGTCTCTCTCATATAACGGATATGTCTCTCTTGTATAACATATATTTCTCTTTCGTATAACGTATATGTCTCACTTGTATAACATTCATGTCTCTCTCATATAACATATGTCTCTCTCGTATAACAGATGTGTCTCTCTCATATAACATATATGTCTCTCTCATATAACGGATATGTCTCTCGTATAACATAAATGTCTCTCTCGTATAACATATATATGTCTCTCTCGTATAAAATATATGTTGCTCTCTTATAACCAATACGTCTCTCTCATAAAACGGATATGTCTCTCTCGTATAACTTATATGACTCACTCGTATAACTTACATATCTCTCTCGTATAACATATATGTCTCTCTCGTATAACAGATATGTCTCTCTCGTACAACATTTATGTCTCTCTCGTATAACGGATATGTCTCTCTCTCGTATAACATATATGTCTCTCTCGCATAACATATATATCTCTCTCGTATAACATATATGTCTCTCTCGTATTACGTATATGTCTCTCTCGTATAACATTTATGTCTCTCTCGTATAACGGATGTATCTCTCTCGTATAAGGGATATGTCTCTCTCGTATAACGGATATTTCTCTCTCGTATAACTGATAATATCTCTCTCGTATAACAGATATTTCTCACTCGTATAACGGATATCTCTTTCTCGTATAACCGATATGTCTCTCTCGTATAACGTATATGTCTCTCTCGTATAACATATATGTCTCTCTCATATAACGGATATGTCTCTCTCGTATAACATATATGTCTCTCTCGTATAACATATATGTCTCTCGTATTATGTATATGTCTTTCTCGTATAACATTTATGTCTCTCTCGTATAACGGATGTATCTCTCCCATATAACGGATATGTCTCTCTCGTATAATGGATATTTCTCTCTCGTATAACTGATAATATATCTCTCGTATAACAGAGATTTCTCGCTCGTATAACGGATATGTCTCTCTCGTATAATATATATGTCTCTCTCGTATAACATATATGTCTCTCTCATATAACGGATATGTCTCTCTCGTATAACATATATTTCTCTCTCGTATAACGGATATGTCTCTCTCGTAAAACGGATATATTTCTCTTGTATAACGGATATGTCTCTCTCGTATAACGGATATGTCTCTCTCGTATAACCGATATGTCTCTCTCGTATAACAAACATATCTCTCTCGTTTAACGAATGTGTCTCTCATATAACGGATAATTCTCTCTCGTATAATGGATATGTTTCTCTTGTATAATGGATATGTCTCTCTCGTATAACGGATATGTGTCTCTTGTATAACAGTTATGTCTCTCTCGTATAACGGTTGTGTCTCTCTCATATAATAGATATGTCTCTCTCCTCTCGTATAATGGATATGTCTCTCGTATAACATATATGTCTCTCTCATATAACGGATATGTCTCTCTTGTATAACATATATTTCTCTTTCATATAACGTATATGTCTCTCTTGTATAACATTCATGTCTCTCTCATATAACATATGTCTCTCTCGTATAACAGATGTGTCTCTCTCATATAACATATATGTCTCTCTCATATAACGGATATGTATCTCGTATAACGTATATGTCTCTCTTGCATAACATATATGTATCTCTCATATAACGGATATGTCTCTCTCGTATAACGTAAATGTCTCTCTCGCATAACATATATGTCTCTCTCGTATGACGTATATCTTTTTCTCGCATAACATATATGTCTCTCTCGTATAACATATATGTCTCTCTCGTATAACGGATATGTCTCTCTCGTATAACGTATATATCTCTCTCGCATAACATATATGTCTCTCTCGTATAACGGATAAGTCTCTCTCATTATACTTTTATTTATATATCTCTCGTATAACGGATATATACTTTCGTATAACATATATGTCTCTCTCGCATAACATATATGTCTCTATAGTATAATATATTTGTCTCTTGTATCACGTATATGTCTCTCTCGTATAACATTTATGTCTCTCTCGTATAACGGATGTATCTCTCCCGTATAACGGATATGTCTCTCTCGTATAACGGATATTTCTCTCTCGTATAACTGATAATATATCTCTCGTATAACAGATATTTCTCTCTCGTATAGCGGATATGTCTCTCTCGTATAATATATATGTCTCTCTCGTATAACATATATGTGTCTCTCATATAACGGATATGTCTCTCTCGTATAAAATATATTTCTCTCTCGTATAACGGATAAGTCTCTCTCATATAACGGATATATTTCTCTTGTATAACGGATATGTCTCTCTCGTATAACGGATATGTCTCTCTCGTATAACGGATATGTCTCTCTCATATAACGGATATATTTCTCTTGTATAACGGATATGTCTCTCTCGTATAACGGATATGTCTCTCTCGTATAACAGATGTGTCTCTCTCATATAACATATATGTCTCTCTCATATAACGGATATGTCTCTCTCGTATAACGTATATGAATTTCTCGTATAACTTACATATCTCTCTCGTATAACATATATGTCTCTCTCGTATAACAGATATGTCTCTCTCGTACAACATTTATGTCTCTCTCGTATAACGGATATGTCTCTCTCTCGTATAACATATATGTCTCTCTCGCATAGCATATATATCTCTCTTGTATAACATATATGTCTCTCTCGTATTACGTATATGTCTCTCTCGTATAACATTTATGTCTCTCTCGTATAACGGATGTATCTCTCTCGTATAACGGATATGTCTCTCTCGTATAACGGATATTTCTCTCTCGTATAACTGATAATATCTCTCTCGTATAACATATATTTCTCACTCGTATAACGGATATCTCTCTCTCGTATAACCGATATGTCTCTCTCGTATAATGTATATGTCTTTCTCGTATAACATATATGTCTCTCTCATATAACGGGTATGTGTCTCTCGTATAACATATATTTCTCTCACGTATAACGGATATGTCTCTCTCGTATATGATTCTCATTTCTCTCGTATAACGGATATGTCTCTCTCGTATAACGGATGTCTCTCTCGTATAACGGATATGTCTCTTTCGTATAACAAACATATCTCTCTCGTATAACGAATGTGTCTCTCGTATAACGGATGATTCTCTCTCATATAATGGATATGTCTCTCTCTTACATATAATGGATAATATCTCTCTCATTATAAACGGATATATCTCTACATATATAGGTTATGTCCCTATCACATATAACGGTTGTGTCTCTCTCATATAATGGATATGTCTTTCTCCTCTCGTATAATGGATATGTCTCTCTCAAATAATGGATACGTCTCTCTCGTATAACATATATTTCTCTCTCGTATAACGTATGTCTCTCTCGTATAACATTCATGTCTCTCTCATATAACATATGTCTCTCTCGTATAACAGATGTGTCTCTCTCATATAACATATATGTCTCTCTCATATAACGGATATGTCTCTCGTATAACGTATATGTCTCTCTCGTATAATATATGTGTCTCTCGCGTATAAAATATATGTTGCTCTCGTATAACCAATATGTCTCTCTCATATAACGGATATGTCTCTCTCGTATAACGTATATGACTCTCTCATATAACATACATATCTCTCTCATATAACGGATGTGTCTCTCGTATAACGGATAATTATCTCTCGTATAATGGATATGTCTCTCTCGTATATTGGATATGTCTCTTTCATATAACTGATGTGTCTCTCTTGTATAACGGATATGTCTCTCTCGTATAATAGATATGTCTCTCTCGTATAACGGATATGGCTTTCTCGTATAACCGGTGTGTCTCTCTTATGTCTCTTTCGTATAACTGATGTGTCTCTCTTGTATAACGGATATGTCTCTCTCGTATAATAGATATGTCTCTCTCGTATAACGGATATGGCTTTCTCGTATAACCGGTGTGTCTCTCTCATATAATGGATATGTCTCTCTCCTACCATATAATGGATATGTCTCTCTCCTACCATATAATGGATATGTCTCTCGTATAATATATATGTCTCTCTCATATAATGGATGTATTTCTCTCACGTATAACGTATATGTCTCTCTCGTATAACATTCATGTCTCTCTCATATAACATATGTCTCTCTCGTATAACAGATATTTCTCTCTCATATAACATATATGTCTCTCTCATATAATGGATATATCTCTCGTATAACGTATATGTCTCTCTCGTATAACATATATGTCTCTCTCGTATAAAATATATGTTGCTCTCGTATAACCAATATGTCTCTCTCATATAACGGATATGTCTCTCTCGTATAATGTATATGACTCTCTCGTATAACGGATGTGTCTCTCGTATAACGGATAATTATCTCTCGTATAATGGATATGTCTCTCTCGTATATCGGATATGTCTCTCTCATATAACATACATGTCTCTCTTGTATAACGGATATGTCTCTCTCGTATAAAGGATATGTCTCTCTCATATAACATATATGTCTTTCTCGTATAACGGATATGTCTCTCTCGTATAACATATATGTCACCTTTGTATAACATATATGTCTCTCTCGTATAACGGATATGTCTCTCTCGTATAACATTTATGTCTCTCTCGTATAACGGATATGTCTCTCTCATATAACATATATATCTCTCTCGCATTACATATATGTCTCTCTCGTATAACGGATATGTCTCTCTTGTATAACGTATATATCTCTCTCGCATAACATATATGTCTCTCTCGTATAACGGATATGTCTCTCTCGTATAACATTTATGTCTCTCTCGTATAACGGATATGTCTTTCTCTCGTATAACATATATGTCTCTCTCGCATAACATATATATCTCTCTCGTATAACATATATTTCTCTCTCGGCTAATGGATATATCTCTCTTGTATAACTGATATGTCTCTCTCGTATAACGGATGTATCTCTCTCGTATAACGTATATGTCTCTCTCGTATAACGGATATTTCTCTCTCGTATAACTGATAATATCTCTCTCGTATAACAGATATTTCTCTCTCGTATAACGGATATGTCTCTCTCCTATAACCGATATGTCTCTCTCATATAACGGATGTATCTCTCTCGTATAACGGATATGTCTTTCTCGTATAACGATTATGTCTCTCTCGTATAACGGATATGAGTCTTTCCTATAACGGATATTCTCTCTCGTATAACGGATATGTTTATCTCCTCTCGTATAACGGATATGTCTCTCTCGCATAACGGATATGTCTCTCTCGTATAACGGATATGTCTCTCTCATATAACGGATATATCTCTCTTCTCTTGTATAATGTATATGTCTCCCTCGTATAACGGATATGTCTCTCTCGTATAACGGATATGTCTCTCTCGTATAACGGATATGTCTCTCTCGTATAACGGATATGTCTCTCTCGTATAACGGATATGTCTCTCTCGTATAACGGATATGTCTCTCTCGTATAACGGATATGTCTCTCTCGTATAACGGATATGTCTCTCTCGTATAACGGATATGAGTCTTTCGTATAACGGATATTCTCTCTCGTATAACGGATATATGTCTATCTCGTTTAACGGATATGTCTCTCTCGTATAACGGATTTGTCTCTCGTATAACGGATATGTCACACTCGTATAATGGATATGTCTCTCTCGTATAACGGATATGTCTCTCTCGTATAACGGATATGTCTCTCTCGTATAACGGATATGTCTCTCTCGTATAACGGATATGTCTCTCTCCTCTCGTATAACGGATATGTCTCTCTCGTATGACGGATGTGTCTCCCTCATATTACGGATATATCTCTCTCGTATAATGGATATGTCTCCCTCGTATAACATATATATCTCTCTCATATAACAAACATATCTCTCTCATTATAGCGAATGTGTCTCTCATTATAGCGGATGATTCTCTCGTTATAATGGATATGTCTCTCTTGTATAATGGATATGTCTCTCTCGTATAACGGATATGTCTCTCTTGTATAGCAGTTGTGTCCCTATCGTACTCTTGATTTGTGTCTCTCTCATATAATGGATATGTCTCGTATAATGGATATGTCTCTCGTATAACATATATGTCTCCATATATAATGGATAGTATATAAATATAACATTATCTTTCTCTCTCGTATAACGTATGTCTCTCTCGTATAACATTCATGTCTCTCTCATATAACATATGTCTCTCGTATAACAGATGTGTCTCTCTCATATAACATATATGTCTCTCTCATATAACGGATATGTCTCTCGTATAACATAGATGTCTCTCTCGTATAATATATGTGTCTCTCTCATATAAAATATATGTTGCTCTCGTATAACCAATATGTCTCTCTCATATAACGGATATGTCTCTCTCGTATAACGTATATGACTCTCTCATATAACATACATATCTCTGTCATATAACGGATGTGTCTCTCGTATAACGGATAATTATCTCTCATGTAATGGATATATTCTATACTCATTATGTGGATATGTCTGTTTCATTATGCTTGAATGTGTCTCTCTTGTATAACGGATATGTCTCTCTCGTATAATAGATATGTCTCTCTTGTATAACGGATATGGCTTTCTCGTATAACCGGTGTGTGTCTCTTATGTCTCTTTCGTATAACTGATGTGTCTCTCTTGTATAACGGATATGTCTCTCTCGTATAATAGATATGTCTCTCTCGTATAACGGATATGGCTTTCTCGTATAACCGGTGTGTCTCTCTCATATAATGGATATGTCTCTCTCCTACCATATAATGGATATGTCTCTCGTATAATATATATGTCTCTCTCATATAATGGATGTATATCTCTCTTATAACGGATATGTCTCTCTAATATAACATATATGTCTCTCTCGTATAACAGATATGTCTCTCTCGTATAACATATATTTCTCTCACGTATAACGTATATGTCTCTCTCGTATAACATTCATGTCTCTCTCATATAACATATGTCTCTCTCGTATAACAGATATGTCTCTCTCATATAACATATATGTCTCTCTCATATAACGGATATATCTCTCGTATAACGTATATGTCTCTCTCGTATAATATATATGTCTCTCTCATATAAGATATATGTTGCTCTCATGCTCTAACAATATGTCTCTCTCGTATAACGGATATGTCTCTCTCGTATAACGTATATCACTCTCTCGTATAACATATATATCTCTCTCGTATAACGGATGTGTCTCTCGTATAACTGATAATTATCTCTCGTATAATGGATATGTCTCTCTCGTATATCGGATATGTCTCTCTCATATAACATAAATGTCTCTCTTGTATAACGGATATGTCTCTCTCGTATAAAGGATATATGTCTCTCATATAACACATATATGTCTCTATAGTATAACGGATATGTCTCTCTTGTATAACATATATGTCATCTTTGTATAACATATATGTCTCTCTCGTATAACGGATATGTCTCTCTGGTATAACATTTATGTCTCTCTCGTATAATGGATATGTCTCTCTCATATAACATATATGTCTCTCCTAACGCCATATATATGTCTCTACTCTGCGTATAACGGATATGTCTCTCTCGTATAGCGTATATATCTCTCTCGCATAACATATATGTCTCTCTCGTATAACGGATATGTCTCTCTCGTATAACATTTATGTCTCTCTCGTATAACGGATATGTCTCTCTCTCGTATAACATATATGTCTCTCTCGCATAACATATATGTCTCTCGTATAACATATATGTCTCTCTCGTATTACATATATTTCTCTCTCAATATATTTTATTTATGTCTCTCGTATAACGGATGTATCTCTCTCGTATAACGGATATGTCTCTCTCGTATAACGGATATTTCTCTCTCGTATAATGTATGTGTCTCTCTCGTATAACATATATGTCTCTCTCATATAACGGATATGTCTCTCTCATATAACATATATTTCTCTCTCGTATAATGGATATATTTCTCTCGTATAACAGATATGTCTCTCTCGTATAACATATATGTCTCTCTCGCATAACATATATGTCTCTCTCGTATAACATATATGTCTCTCTCGTATTACGTATATTTCTCTCTCGTATAACATTTATGTCTCTCGTATAACGGATGTATCTCTCTCGTATAACGGATATGTCTCTCTCGTATAACCGATATGTCTCTCTCGTATAATGTATGTGTCTCTCTCGTATAACATATATGTCTCTCTCATATAACGGATATGTCTCTCTCATATAACATATATTTCTCTCTCGTATAATGGATATATTTCTCTCGTATAACAGATATGTCTCTCTCGTATAACGGATATGTCTCTCTCGTATAACGGATATGTCTCTCTCGTATAACAAACATATCTTTCTCGTATAACGAATGTGTCTCTCGTATAACGGATAATTCTCTCTCGTATAATGGATATGTCTCTCTCATATAACGGATATGTCTGTCTCGTATAACATATATGTCTCTCTCGTATAACATATATGTCTCTCGTATTATGTATATGTCTTTTCTGTATAACATTTATGTCTCTCTCATTATAACGGATCTTTATATCTCTCCCATATAACGGATATGTCTCTCTCGTATAATGGATATTTCTCTCTCGTATAACTGATAATATATCTCTCGTATAACAGATATTTCTCGCTCGTATAACGGATATGTCTCTCTTGTATAATATATATGTCTCTCTCGTATAACATATATGTCTCTCTCATATAACGGATATGTCTCTCTCGTATAACATATATTTCTCTCTCGTATAACGGATATGTCTCTCTCGTAAAACGGATATATTTCTCTTGTATAACGGATATGTCTCTCTCGTATAACGGATATGTCTCTCTCGTATAACCGATATGTCTCTCTCGTATAACAAACATATCTCTCTCGTTTAACGAATGTGTCTCTCATATAACGGATAATTCTCTCTCGTATAATGGATATGTCTCTCTTGTATAATGGATATGTCTCTCTCGTATAACGGATATGTGTCTCTTATATAACAGTTATGTCTCTCTCGTATAACGGTTGTGTCTCTCTCATATAATAAATATGTCTCTTTCCTCTCGTATAATGGATATGTCTCTCGTATAACATATATGTCTCTCTCATATAACGGATATGTCTCTCTTGTATAACATATATTTCTCTTTCGTATAACGTATATGTCTCTCTTGTATAACATTCATGTCTCTCTCATATAACATATGTCTCTCTCATATAACATATATGTCTCTCTCATATAACGGATATGTCTCTCGTATAACGTATATGTCTCTCTTGCATAACATATATGTATCTCTCATATAACGGATATGTCTCTCTCGTATAACGTAAATGTCTCTCTCGCATAACATATATGTCTCTCTCGTATGACGTATATCTTTTTCTCGCATAATATATATGTCTCTCTCGTATAACATATATGTCTCTCTCGTATAACGGATATGTCTCTCTCATATAACGTATATATCTCTCTCGCATAACATATATGTCTCTCTCGTATAACGGATATGTCTCTCTCGTATAACATTTATGTCTCTCTCGTATAACGGATATGTCTCTCTTGTATAACATATATGTCATCTTTGTATAACATATATGTCTCTCTCGTATAACGGATATGTCTCTCTGGTATAACATTTATGTCTCTCTCGTATAACGGATATGTCTCTCTCATATAACATATATGTCTCTCTCGCATTACATATATGTCTCTCTCGTATAACGGATATGTCTCTCTCGTACCGTAGTATATATCTCTCAGCATAACATATATGTCTCTCTCGTATAACGGATATGTCTCTCTCGTATAACATATATGTCTCTCTCGTATAACGGATATGTCTCTCTCGTATAACATATATGTCTCTCACGCATAACATATGTGTATATAAATTATAACATATATGTCTCTCTCGTATTACGTATATTTCTCTCTCGTATAACATTTATGTCTCTCGTATAACGGATGTATCTCTCATTATAACGGATATGTCTCTCTCGTATAGCGGATATTTCTCTCATTATAATATATGTGTCTCTCTCGTATAACATATATGTCTCTCTCATATAACAGAGGATATATTCTCTCTCATATAACATATATTTCTCTCTCGTATAATGGATATATTTCTCTCGTATAACAGATATGTCTCTCTCGTATAACATATATGTCTCTCTCGCATAACATATATGTCTCTCTCGTATAACATATATGTCTCTCTCGTATTACGTATATTTCTCTCTCGTATAACATTTATGTCTCTCGTATAACGGATGTATCTCTCTCGTATAACGTAAATGTCTCTCTCGCATAACATATATGTCTCTCTCGTATGACGTATATCTTTTTCTCGCATAACATATATGTCTCTCTCGTATAACATATATGTCTCTCTCGTATAACGGATATGTCTCTCTCGTATAACGTATATATCTCTCTCGCATAACATATATGTCTCTCTCGTATAACGGATATGTCTCTCTCGTATAACATTTATGTCTCTCTCGTATAACGGATATGTCTCTCTTTCGTATAACATATATGTCTCTCTCGCATAACATATATGTCTCTCTAGTATAACATATTTGTCTCTCGTATCACGTATATGTCTCTCTCGTATAATGGATGTATCTCTCCCGTATAACGGATATGTCTCTCTCGTATAACGGATATTTCTCTCTCGTATAACTGATAATATATCTCTCGTATAACAGATATTTCTCTCTCGTATAACGGATATGTCTCTCTCGTATAATATATATGTCTCTCTCGTATAACATATATGTGTCTCTCATATAACTGATATGTCTCTCTCGTATAACATATATTTCTCTCTCGTATAACGGATATGTCTCTCTCATATAACGGATATATTTCTCTTGTATAACGGATATGTCTCTCTCGTATAACGGATATGTCTCTCTCGTATAACGGATATGTCTCTCCCATAAAACAAACATATCTCTCTCGTTTAACGAATGTGTCTCTCGTATAACGGATAATTCTCTCTCGTATAATGGATATGTCTCTCTTGTATAATGGATATTTCCCTCTCGTATAACGGATATTTCTCTCGTATAACAGTTATGTCTCTCTTGTATAACGGTTGTGTCTCTCTCATATAATGGATATGTCTCTCTCCTCTCGTATAATGGATATGTCTCTCTCATATAACGGATATGTCTCTCTTGTATAACATATATTTCTCTATCGTATAACGTATATGTCTCTCTCGTATAACATTCATGTCTCTCTCATATAACATATGTCTCTCTCGTATAACAGATGTGTCTCTCTCATATAACATATATGTCTCTCTCATATAACGGATATGTCTCTCTCGTATAACGTATATGACTTTCTCGTATAACTTACATATCTCTCTCGTATAACATATATGTCTCTCTCGTATAACAGATATGTCTCTCTCGTACAACGTTTATGTCTCTCTCGTATAACAGATATGTCTCTCTCGCATAACATATATATCTCTCTCGTATAACATATATGTCTCTCTCGTATTACGTATATGTCTCTCTCGTATAACATTTATGTCTCTCTCGTATAACGGATGTATCTCTCTCGTATAACGGATATGTCTCTCTCGTATAACGGATATTTCTCTCTCGTATAACTGATAATATCTCTCTCGTATAACATATATTTCTCACTCGTATAACGGATATCTCTCTCTCGTATAACCGATATGTCTCTCTCGTATAATGTATATGTCTCTCTCGTATAACATATATGTCTCTCTCATATAACGGGTATGTCTCTCTCGTATAACATATATTTCTCTCACGTATAACGGATATGTCTCTCTCGTATAACGGATATATTTCTCTCGTATAACGGATATGTCTCTCTCGTATAACGGATGTCTCTCTCGTATAACGGATATGTCTCTTGCGTATAACAAACATATCTCTCTCATATAACGAATGTGTCTCTCGTATAACGGATGATTCTCTCTCATATAATGGATATGTCTCTCTTGTATAATGGATATGTCTCTCTCGTATAACGGATATGTCTCTCTTGTAT
The DNA here is from genome assembly GCA_017312705.2 of Penaeus japonicus. Lineage (NCBI taxonomy): Eukaryota > Metazoa > Arthropoda > Malacostraca > Decapoda > Penaeidae > Penaeus > Penaeus japonicus. The sequence continues at coordinate 440,993 of BOPN01000318.1, read as the reverse complement.
AACGGTTATGTCCCTATCGTATAACGGTTGTGTCTCTCTCATATAATGGATATGTCTTTCTCCTCTCGTATAATGGATATGTCTCTCGCATATAATGGATACGTCTCTCTCGTATAACATATATTTCTCTCTCGTATAACGTATGTCTCTCTTGTATAACATTCATGTCTCTCTCATATAACATATGTCTCTCTCGTATAACAGATGTGTCTCTCTCATATAACATATATGTCTCTCTCATATAACGGATATGTCTCTCGTATAACGTATATGTCTCTCTCGTATAATATATGTGTCTCTCTCGTATAAAATATATGTTGCTCTCGTATAACCAATATGTCTCTCTCATATAACGGATATGTCTCTCTCGTATAACGTATATGACTCTCTCATATAACATACATATCTCTCTCATATAACGGATGTGTCTCTCGTATAACGGATAATTATCTCTCGTATAATGGATATGTCTCTCTCGTATATTGGATATGTCTCTTTCATATAACTGATGTGTCTCTCTTGTATAACGGATATGTCTCTCTCGTATAATAGATATGTCTCTCTCGTATAACGGATATGGCTTTCTCGTATAACCGGTGTGTCTCTCTTATGTCTCTTTCGTATAACTGATGTGTCTCTCTTGTATAACGGATATGTCTCTCTCGTATAATAGATATGTCTCTCTCGTATAACGGATATGGCTTTCTCGTATAACCGGTTTGTCTCTCTCATATAATGGATATGTCTCTCTCCTACCATATAATGGATATGTCTCTCTCCTACCATATAATGGATATGTCTCTCTCCTACCATATAATGGATATGTCTCTCGTATAATATATATGTCTCTCTCATATAATGGATGTATTTCTCTCACGTATAACGTATATGTCTCTCTCGTATAACATTCATGTCTCTCTCATATAACATATGTCTCTCTCGTATAACAGATATTTCTCTCTCATATAACATATATGTCTCTCTCATATAATGAATTATATCTCTATTATAAAGTATATGCCTCTCTCGTATAACATATATATGTCTCTCTCGTATAAAATATATGTTGCTCTCATATAACCAATATGTCTCTCTCATATAACGGATATGTCTCTCTCGTATAATGTATATGACTCTCTCGTATAACGGATGTGTCTCTCGTATAACGGATAATTATCTCTCGTATAATGGATATGTCTCTCTCGTATATCGGATATGTCTCTCTCATATAACATACATGTCTCTCTTGTATAACGGATATGTCTCTCTCGTATAAAGGATATGTCTCTCTCATATAACATATATGTCTTTCTCGTATAACGGATATGTCTCTCTCGTATAACATATATGTCACCTTTGTATAACATATATGTCTCTCTCGTATAACGGATATGTCTCTCTCGTATAACATTTATGTCTCTCTCGTATAACGGATATGTCTCTCTCATATAACATATATATCTCTCTCGCATTACATATATGTCTCTCTCGTATAACGGATATGTCTCTCTCTATTATATAACGTATATATCTCTCGCATAACATATATGTCTCTCTCGTATAACGGATATGTCTCTCTCGTATAACATTTATGTCTCTCGTACGGATATGTCTTTCTCTTACGTATAACATATATATGTCTCTCTCATATAACATATATATATCTCTGCATTATAACATATATTTCTCTCTCGGCTAATGGATATATCTCTCTTGTATAACTGACTCCCCCATATCTCTCGTATAACGGATGTATCTCTCTCGTATAACGTATATGTCTCTCTCGTATAACGGATATTTCTCTCTCGTATAACTGATAATATCTCTCTCGTATAACAGATATTTCTCTCTCGTATAACGGATATGTCTCTCTCCTATAACCGATATGTCTCTCTCGTATAATGTATGTCTCTCACGTATAACATATATGTCTCTCTCATATAACGGATATGTCTCTCTCATATAACTTATATTTCTCTCTCGTATAATGGATATATTTCTCTCGTATAACAGATATGTCTCTCTCGTATAACGGATATGTCTCTCTCGTATAACGGATATGTCTCTCTCGTATAACAGATGTGTCTCTCTCGTATACCGGATGTGTCTCTCTCGTATAATGGATATGTCTCTCTCGTATATTGATATTTCTCTCTCGTATAACATATATGTCTCTCATATAACGGATATGTCTCTCTCGTATAACGGATATGTCTCTCTCGGTTAATGGATATTTCTCTCTCACATAACGGATATGTCTCTCTCATATAACATATATGTCTCTCTCGTATAACGTATATGTCTCTCTCGCATAACTTATATGTCTCTCTCGTATAACGGATATGTCTCCCTCGTATAACGTATATGTCTCTCTCGTATAACATATATGTCTCTCTCGTATAACGGATGTGTTTTTCTCGTATAACGGATATGTCTCTCGGATAACGGATATGTCTCTCTCGTATAACGGATATGTCTCTCTCGTATAACGAATATTTTTCTCTTGTATAACGGATATGTCTCTCGTATAACGGATATGTTTCTCTCATATAATGGATATGTCTCTCTCGTATAACGGATATGTCTCTCCTCTTGCATAACGGATATGTCTTTCTCGTATAACGGTTATGTCTCTCTCATATAACGGATATGAGTCTTTCGTATAACGAATATGTCTCTCTCGTATAACGGATATATCTCTCCTCTCTCGTATAATGTATATGTCTCCCTCGTATAACGGATATGTCTCTCTCGTATAACGGATATGTCTCTCTTGTGTAACGGATATGTCTCTCTTGTATAACCGATATGTCTCTCTCGTATAATGGATATGTCTCTCTCGTATAACGGATATGTCTCTCTCGTATAACGGATGTATCTCTCTCGTATATCGGATATGTCTTTCTCGTATAACGGATATGTCTCTCTCGTATAACGGATATGTGTCTCTCGGATAACGGATATGTCTCTCTCGTATAACGGATATGTCTCTCTCGTATAACGAATATTTTTCTCTCGTATAACAAATATGTCTCTCTCATATAATGGATATGTCTTTCTCGTATAACGGATATGTCTCTCTCATATAACGGATGTATCTCTCTCGTATAACGGATATGTCTTTCTCGTATAACGATTATGTCTCTCTCGTATAACGGATATGAGTCTTTCCTATAACGGATATTCTCTCTCGTATAACGGATATGTTTATCTCCTCTAATAACGGATATGTCTCTCTCCGCACTGTTGGATAATATCTCTCGTATAACGGATATGTCTCTCTCGTATAACGGATATATCTCTCTTCTCTTGTATAATGTATATGTCTCCCTCGTATAACGGATATGTCTCTCTCGTATAACGGATATGTCTCTCTCGTATAACGGATATGTCTCTCTCGTATAACGGATATGTCTCTCTCGTATAACGGATATGTCTCTCTCGTATAATGGATATGTCTCTCTCGTATAACGGATATGTCTCTCTCGTATAACGGATATGTCTCTCTCGTATAACGGATATGAGTCTTTCGTATAACGGATATTCTCTCTCGTATAACGGATATATGTCTATCTCGTTTAACGGATATGTCTCTCTCGTATAACGGATTTGTCTCTCGTATAACGGATATGTCACACTCGTATAATGGATATGTCTCTCTCGTATAACGGATATGTCTCTCTCGTATAACGGATATGTCTCCCTCGTATAACGGATATGTCTCTCTCGTAAAACGGATATGTCTCTCTCCTCTCGTATAACGGATATGTCTCTCTCGTATGACGGATGTGTCTCCCTCATATTACGGATATATCTCTCTCGTATAATGGATATGTCTCCCTCGTATAACATATATATCTCTCTCATATAACAAACATATCTCTCTCGTATAACGAATGTGTCTCTCGTATAACGGATGATTCTCTCTCGTATAATGGATATGTCTCTCTTGTATAATGGATATGTCTCTCTCGTATAACGGATATGTCTCTCTTGTATAACGGTTATGTCCCTATCGTATAACGGTTGTTTCTCTCTCATATAATGGATATGTCTCGTATAATGGATATGTCTCTCGTATAACATATATGTCTCTCGCATATAATGGATACGTCTCTCTCGTATAACATATATTTCTCTCTCGTATAACGTATGTCTCTCTCGTATAACATTCATGTCTCTCTCATATAACATATGTCTCTCGTATAACAGATGTGTCTCTCTCATATAACATATATGTCTCTCTCATATAACGGATATGTCTCTCGTATAACATAGATGTCTCTCTCGTATAATATATGTGTCTCTCTCATATAAAATATATGTTGCTCTCGTATAACCAAACCATATCTCTCACATATAGATATCTCTCGTATAACGTATATGACTCTCTCATATAACAGCATATCTCTGTCATATAGCAGGGATGTGTCTCGTATAGCGGATAATTATCTCTGCATGTAATGGATATGTCTCTACATTATATTGGATATGTCTGTTTCGTATAACTGATGTGTTTCTCTTGTATAACGGATATGTCTCTCTCGTATAATAGATATGTCTCTCTTGTATAACGGATATGGCTTTCTCGTATAACCGGTGTGTGTCTCTTATGTCTCTTTCGTATAACTGATGTGTCTCTCTTGTATAACGGATATGTCTCTCTCGTATAATAGATATGTCTCTCTCGTATAACGGATATGGCTTTCTCCTTTCTGTAATTATTGTCTCTCATATAATGGATATGTCTCTCTCCTACCATATAATGGATATGTCTCTCGTATAATATATATGTCTCTCTCATATAATGGATGTATATCTCTCTTATAACGGATATGTCTCTCTAATATAACATATATGTCTCTCTCGTATAACAGATATGTCTCTCTCGTATAACATATATTTCTCTCACGTATAACGTATATGTCTCTCTCGTATAACATTCATGTCTCTCTCATATAACATATGTCTCTCTCGTATAACAGATATGTCTCTCTCATATAACATATATGTCTCTCTCATATAACGGATATATCTCTCGTATAACGTATATGTCTCTCTCGTATAATATATATGTCTCTCTCATATAAGATATATGTTGCTCTCGTATAACCAATATGTCTCTCTCATATAACGGATATGTCTCTCTCGTATAACGTATATCACTCTCTCGTATAACATATATATCTCTCTCGTATAACGGATGTGTCTCTCGTATAACTGATAATTATCTCTCGTATAATGGATATGTCTCTCTCGTATATCGGATATGTCTCTCTCATATAACATACATGTCTCTCTTGTATAACGTTTATGTCTCTCTCATATAACATATATGTCTCTCTCGTATAACGGATATGTCTCTCTTGTATAACATATATGTCATCTTTGTATAACATATATGTCTCTCTCGTATAACGGATATGTCTCTCTGGTATAACATTTATGTCTCTCTCTCAATATACTTGGATATGTCTCTCTCATATAACATATATGTCTCTCTCGCATTACATATATGTCTCTCTCAAATATAACGGATATGTCTCTCTGCGTATAGAGTATATATCTCTCTCAGCATAACATATATGTCTCTCTCGTATAACGGATATGTCTCTCTCGTATAACATTTATGTCTCTCTCGTATAACGGATATGTCTCTCTCTCGTATAACATATATGTCTCTCTCGCATAACATATATGTCTCTCTCGTATAACATATATGTCTCTCTCGTATTACGTATATTTCTCTCTCGTATAACATTTATGATATAGTATAACGGATGTATCTCTCTCATTATATCGGATATGTCTCTCTCGTATAACGGATATTTCTCTCTCGTATAACTGATAATATCTCTCTCGTATATCAGATATTTCTCTCTTGTATAACAGATATGTCTCTCTCGTATAACCGATATGTCTCTCTCGTATAATGTATGTGTCTCTCTCGTATAACATATATGTCTCTCTCATATAACGGATATGTCTCTCTCATATAACATATACCTCCTCTATTATAATGGATATATTTCTCTCGTATAACAGATATGTCTCTCTCGTATAACGGATATGTCTCTCTCGTATAACGGATGTCTCTCTCAGCCATAACAAACTTATCTCTCTCGTATAACGAATGTGTCTCTCGTATAACGGATAATTCTCTCTCGTATAATGGATATGTCTCTCTTTTATAATGGATATGTCTCTCTCTCATTATGTGGATATGTCTCTCTTTTATACTTGATTTATGTCTCTCTCGTATACTTGATTTGTGTCTCTCTCATATAATGGATATGTCTCTCTCCTCTCGTATAATGGATATGTCTCTCGTATAACATATATGTCTCTCTCGTATAAGGGATGTGTTTCTCTCGTATAACGGATATGTCTCTCTCCTATAACGTATATGTCTCTCTCGTATAATGGATATGTTTCTCTCGTATAATGGATATGTCTCTCTCGTATAACAGATATGTCTCTCTCATATAATGGATATGTCTCTCTCCTCTCGTATAATGGATATGTCTCTCGTATAACATATATGTCTCATTATATGAGGATGTGATTCTCGTGTAATGGATATGTCTCTCTCTGGAATAACAGATATGTCTCTCTAATTATGTAATGGATGTATCTCTCTCTCGTATAATGTAAATGTCTCTCTCGCTTAACATATATGTCTCTCTCGTATAATGGATATGTCTCTCTTGTATAACGGATATTTCTCTCTCGTATAACGGATATGTCTCTCTCGTATAACGGATATGTCTCTCTCGTATAACGGATATGTCTCTCTCATATAACATATATGTCTCTCTCGTATAACGGATATGTCTCTCTCGTATAACGGATATGTCTCTCTCGTATAACATATATGTCTCTCTCGTATAATGGATATGTCTCTCTTGTATAACGGATATTTCTCTCTCGTATAACGGATATGTCTCTCTCGTATAACGGATATATCTCTCCCGTATAACGGATATGTCTCTCTCATATAACATATATGTCTCTCTCGTATAACGGATACTTCAATATCTCTCATTATAGCTTCCATATATGTCTCTATAGGTATAGCAGGATGTGTCTCTCTCATATAACGGATATGTCTCTCTCGTATAACGGATATGTCTCTCTCGTATATTGATATTTCTCTCTTGTATAACATATATGTCTCTCTCATATAACGGATATGTCTCTCTCGTATAACGGATATGTCTCTCTCGGTTAATGGATATTTCTCTCTCATATAACGGATATGTCTCTCTCATATAACATATATGTCTCTCTCGTATAACGTATATGTCTCTCTCGCATAACTTATATGTCTCTCTCGTATAACGGATATGTCTCCCTCGTATAACGTATATGTCTCTCTCGTATAACGGATGTGTTTTTCTCGTATAACGGATATGTCCCTCTTATAACGGATATATCTCTCTCGTATAATGATATGTCTCTCTCGTATAACATATATGTCTCTCTCATATAACGGATATGTCTCTCTCATTATAACGAATATGCTCTCTCAGTTGTGGATATGTCTATATCGTATAACGGATATGTCTCTCTCAGTTAATGGATATGTCTCTCTCGTATAACGGATATGTCTCTCGTATAACGGATATGTCTCTCTTCTATAACAGATATGTCTGTCTCGTATAACGGATGTCTCTCGTATAACGGATATGTCTCTCTCGTATAACATACATATCTCTCTTGTATAACGGATGTGTCTCTCGTATAACAGATAATTCTCTCTCATATAATAGATATGTCTTTCTCGTATAATGGATATGTTTCTCTCATATAACATATATGTCTCTCTCGTATAACGGATATGTCTCTCTCGTATAACGGATATGTCTCTCTCGTATAACGGATATGTCTCTCTTGTATAAGCAGTGTCTCTCACATATAACCCGGATATGTCTCTCTCATTATAACAGATGTCTCTCGTATAACAGATGTGTCTCTCATTATAACAGATGTGTCTCTCTCGTATAACAGATGTGTCTCTCTCGTATAACGGATATGTCTCTCACGTATAACGGATATGTCTCTCTTGTATAACGGATATGTGTCTCTCGTATAACGAATATGTCTCTCTCCTTTCGTATAACTAATATGACTCTCTCGTATAACGGATATGTCTCTCTCGTATAACGGATGTCTCTCTCTCGTATAACGGATGTGTCTCTCTCGTATAACGGATATGTCTCTCTCGTATAACGGATGTGTCACTCTCGTATAACGGATATGTCTCTCTCGTATAACGGATGTCTCTCTCTCGTATAACGGATGTGTCTCTCTCGTATAACGGATATGTCTCTCTCGTATGACGGGTGTGTCTCTCTCGTATAACGGATATGTCTCTCTCGTATAACGGATATGTCTCTCTAGTATAACGGATATGTCTCTCTCGTATAACGGATATGTCTCTCTCGTATAACGGATATTTCTCTCTCGTATAACGGATATGTCTCTCTCGTATAACGGATATGTCTCTCTCGTATAACGGATATGTCTCTCTCGTATAACGGATATGTCTCTCTCGTATAACGGATATGTCTCTCTCGTATAACGGATATGTCTCTCTCGTATAACGGATATGTCTCTCTCGTATGACGGGTGTGTCTCTCTCGTATAACGGATATGTCTCTCTAGTATAACGGATATGTCTCTCTAGTATAACGGATATGTCTCTCTCGTATAACGGATATGTCTCTCTCGTATAACGGATATGTCTCTCTCGTATAACGGATATGTCTCTCTCGTATAACGGATATGTCTCTCTCGTATAACGGATATGTCTCTCTAGTATAACGGATATGTCTCTCTCGTATAACGGATATGTCTCTCTCGTATAACGGATATGTCTCTCTCGTATAATGTATGTGTCTCTCTCGTATAACATATATGTCTCTCTCATATAACGGATATGTTTTTCTCGTATAACATATATGTGTCCTTCGTATAACGGATATGTCTCTCTCGTATAACGGATATGTCTCTCTCGTATAACGGATATGTCTCTCTCGCATAACGGATATGTCTCTCTCGTATAACGGATATGTCTCTCTCGTATAACGGATATATCTCTCTTCTCTTGTATAATGTATATGTCTCCCTCGTATAACGGATATGTCTCTCTCGTATAACGGATATGTCTCTCTCGTATAACGGATATGTCTCTCTCGTATAACGGATATGTCTCTCTCGTATAACGGATATGTCTTTCTCGTATAATGGATATGTCTCTCTCGTATAACGGATATGTCTCTCTCGTATAACGGGTCATATCTCTCTCCGTATAACGGATATGAGTCTTTCATTATAACGGATACTCTCTCGTATAACGGATATATGTCTATCGTTTTTAACGGATATGTCTCTCTCGTATAACGGATTTGTCTCTCGTATAACGGATATGTCACACTCGTATAATGGATATGTCTCTCTCGTATAACGGATATGTCTCTCTCGTATAACGGATATGTCTCCCTCGTATAACGGATATGTCTCTCTCGTAAAACGGATATGTCTCTCTCCTCTCGTATAACGGATATGTCTCTCTCGTATGACGGATGTGTCTCCCTCATATTACGGATATATCTCTCTCGTATAATGGATATGTCTCCCTCGTATAACATATATATCTCTCTCATATAACAAACATATCTCTCTCGTATAACGAATGTGTCTCTCGTATAACGGATGATTCTCTCTCGTATAATGGATATGTCTCTCTTGTATAATGGATATGTCTCTCTCGTATAACGGATATGTCTCTCTTGTATAACGGTTATGTCCCTATCGTATAACGGTTGTTTCTCTTTCATATAATGGATATGTCTCGTATAATGGATATGTCTCTCGTATATTTTATATATGTCTCTCGCATATAATGGATCGTCTCGTCTATAACATATATTTCTCTCGTATAACGTATGTCTCTCTCGTATAACATTCATGTCTCTCTCATATAACATATGTCTCTCGTATAACAGATGTGTCTCTCTCATATAACATATATGTCTCTCTCATATAACGGATATGTCTCTCGTATAACATAGATGTCTCTCTCGTATAATATATGTGTCTCTCTCATATAAAATATATGTTGCTCTCGTATAACCAATATGTCTCTCACATATAACGGATATGTCTCTCTCGTATAACGTATATGACTCTCTCATATAACATACATATCTCTGTCATATAACGGATGTGTCTCTCGTATAACGGATAATTATCTCTCGTATAATGGATATGTCTCTCTCGTATATTGGATATGTCTGTTTCGTATAACTGATGTGTTTCTCTTGTATAACGGATATGTCTCTCTCGTATAATAGATATGTCTCTCTTGTATAACGGATATGGCTTTCTCGTATAACGATTATTATTGTCTCTTATGTCTCTTTTACGTATAACTGATGTATTCTCTTGTATAACCGGATATGTCTCTCTTATTATAATAGATATACTCGTATAACGGATATGGCTTTCTCGTATAACCGGTGTGTCTCTCTCATATAATGGATATGTCTCTCTCCTACCATATAATGGATATGTCTCTCGTATAATATATATGTCTCTCTCATATAATGGATGTATATCTCTCTTATAACGGATATGTCTCTCTAATATAACATATATGTCTCTCTCGTATAACAGATATGTCTCTCTCGTATAACATATATTTCTCTCACGTATAACGTATATGTCTCTCTCGTATAACATTCATGTCTCTCTCATATAACATATGTCTCTCTCGTATAACAGATATGTCTCTCTCATATAACATATATGTCTCTCTCATATAACGGATATATCTCTCGTATAACGTATATGTCTCTCTCGTATAATATATATGTCTCTCTCATATAAGATATATGTTGCTCTCGTATAACCAATATGTCTCTCTCATATAACGGATATGTCTCTCTCGTATAACGTATATCACTCTCTCGTATAACATATATATCTCTCTCGTATAACGGATGTGTCTCTCGTATAACTGATAATTATCTCTCGTATAATGGATATGTCTCTCTCGTATATCGGATATGTCTCTCTCATATAACATACATGTCTCTCTTGTATAACGGATATGTCTCTCTCGTATAAAGGATATGTCTCTCTCATATAACATATATGTCTCTCTCGTATAACGGATATGTCTCTCTTGTATAACATATATGTCATCTTTGTATAACATATATGTCTCTCTCGTATAACGGATATGTCTCTCTGGTATAACATTTATGTCTCTCTCGTATAACGGATATGTCTCTCTCATATAACATATATGTCTCTCTCGCATTACATATATGTCTCTCTCGTATAACGGATATGTCTCTCTCGTATAGCGTATATATCTCTCTCGCATAACATATATGTCTCTCTCGTATAACGGATATGTCTCTCTCGTATAACATTTATGTCTCTCTCGTATAACGGATATGTCTCTCTCTCGTATAACATATATGTCTCTCTCGCATAACATATATGTCTCTCTCGTATAACATATATGTCTCTCTCGTATTACGTATATTTCTCTCTCGTATAACATTTATGTCTCTCGTATAACGGATGTATCTCTCTCGTATAACGGATATGTCTCTCTCGTATAACGGATATTTCTCTCTCGTATAACTGATAATATCTCTCTCGTATAACAGATATTTCTCTCTTGTATAACAGATATGTCTCTCTCGTATAACCGATATGTCTCTCTCGTATAATGTATGTGTCTCTCTCGTATAACATATATGTCTCTCTCATATAACGGATATGTCTCTCTCATATAACATATATTTCTCTCTCGTATAATGGATATATTTCTCTCGTATAACAGATATGTCTCTCTCGTATAACGGATATGTCTCTCTCGTATAACGGATATGTCTCTCTCGTATAACAAACATATCTCTCTCGTATAACGAATGTGTCTCTCGTATAACGGATAATTCTCTCTCGTATAATGGATATGTCTCTCTTGTATAATGGATATGTCTCTCTCGTATAACGGATATGTCTCTCTTTTATAACGGTTATGTCTCTCTCGTATAACGGTTGTGTCTCTCTCATATAATGGATATGTCTCTCTCCTCTCGTATAATGGATATGTCTCTCGTATAACATATATGTCTCTCTCGTATAACGGATGTGTTTCTCTCGTATAACGGATATGTCTCTCTCGTATAACAGATATGTCTCTCTCGTATAATGGATATGTCTCTCTCTCGTATAATGTATATGTCTCTCTCGCATAACATATATGTCTCTCTCATATAATGGATATGTCTCTCTCCTCTCGTATAATGGATATGTCTCTCGTATAACATATATGTCTCTCTCGTATAACGGATGTGATTCTCTCGTGTAATGGATATGTCTCTCTCTCAGATAACAGATATGTCTCTCTCGTGTAATGGATATGTCTCTCTCTCGTATAATGTAAATGTCTCTCTCGCTTAACATATATGTCTCTCTCGTATAATGGATATGTCTCTCTTGTATAACGGATATTTCTCTCTCGTATAACGGATATGTCTCTCTCGTATAACGGATATGTCTCTCTCGTATAACGGATATGTCTCTCTCATATAACATATATGTCTCTCTCGTATAACGGATATGTCTCTCTCGTATAATGGATATGTCTCTCTCGTATAACATATATGTCTCTCTCGTATAACGGATATGTCTCTCTCGTATAACATATATGTCTCTCTCGTATAACGGATATGTCTCTCTCGTATAACGGATATGTCTCTCTCGTATAACATATATGTCTCTCTCGTATAACGGATATGTCTCTCTCGTATAACGGATATGTCTCTCTCATATAACATATATGTCTCTCTCGTATAACGGATATGTCTCTCTCGTATAACATATATGTCTCTCTCGTATAACGGATGTGTCTCTCTCATATAACGGATATGTCTCTCTCGTATAACGGATATGTCTCTCTCGTATAATGATATGTCTCTCTCGTATAACATATATGTCTCTCTCATATAACGGATATGTCTCTCTCGTATAACGGATATGTCTCTCTCGTATAACGGATATGTCTCTCTCATATAACATATATGTCTCTCTCGTATAACGGATATGTCTCTCTTGTATAACGTATATGTCTCTATCGCATAACATATATGTCTCTCTCGTATAACGGATATGTCTCCCTCGTATAACGTATATGTCTCTCTCGCATAACATATATGTCTCTCTCGGATGTGTTTTTCTCGTATAACGGATATGTCCCTCTTATAACGGATATATCTCTCTCGTATAATGATATGTCTCTCTCGTATAACATATATGTCTCTCTCATATAACGGATATGTCTCTCTCGTATAACGAATATGTCTCTCTCAGTTAATGGATATGTCTCTCTCGTATAACGGATATGTCTCTCTCAGTTAATGGATATGTCTCTCTCGTATAACGGATATGTCTCTCGTATAACGGATATGTCTCTCTTCTATAACAGATATGTCTGTCTCGTATAACGGATGTCTCTCGTATAACGGATATGTCTCTCTCGTATAACATACATATCTCTCTTGTATAACGGATGTGTCTCTCGTATAACAGATAATTCTCTCTCATATAATAGATATGTCTTTCTCGTATAATGGATATGTTTCTCTCATATAACATATATGTCTCTCTCGTATAACGGATATGTCTCTCTCGTATAACGGATATGTCTCTCACGTATAACGGATATGTCTCTCTTGTATAACGGATATGTCTCTCACGTATAACGGATATGTCTCTCTCGTATAACAGATGTGTCTCTCTCGTATAACAGATGTGTCTCTCTCGTATAACAGATGTGTCTC